>CALNHX010003246.1:0-154735 GCA_940337035.1 Agriotes lineatus | reverse complement strand
TTAAGTCAAACTATGGGTAACTAGAAACAATTAATTAAGTTACTAATGTCAAAACTATAAATTATAGGTTAAGTTTAAATCAAAATATTTTTTATTTCGTACTGACTTAAGCAAAAATAAATAAAAGTTGCCAGGTAACAAAACCACAAATTTTAAAATTACGCGATTGCGTTGTCCAACCTAGTAGTAACAAAAAAAAAAAACCAATAGCAATTCAACAGTGCTACCATAAAACGTCATTTTTGACAATCCGGGACTATAGTGAATAGAGTTTATTATTCACTTACTTGACATCCGTACTGTCCGTGTCAAATTAAAAAAAAATGTCTTGACTATACTTCCAGAATAATGTGTTTTTTATTAGACTGTACATTAATTTAGTTATTAAAATGTCAAAAAAAGTTGGGTTATCCCGATTATCCTATGCGTATGACACGCATGTGAAATTGAAAATGTTAAGTGAATTCTCTTTCGCTTTTTCATATTGTTGCTATCCGCTTCTTCCATTATTAAAATAGTTGATGATTAATTAATAAATTGACAATGAATGATTTCAATTTCAATTTTAAATATTTGACACCTCTTGATAGTTCTAGATTTGCGAGCGGCACCAATACGTGAAGCTCAAAACCACTTAGTGAAAAATAGCACTGGTGCCAACATACTGTCAGTTTGGCAGTGCGGATGCACCAATGGCAACGTGCTAAAAAGACCGAATTCGGGCGCTTATATTAAGAGTGTTACAAACTTCACTTTTGACACTAGACACTGTGCAAAAAGTTGTCATTTTGACACGATTGTAGAAAAAAATTATTTTTCGTAACAGCCATTATTATAATTTACAAAGTAAACTTTGTAGAACTGAAGAAAGAGCTCAGTTATTCAAATGGTATAATGCTGGAAACCTCAGCTTAAAATGTGTTTCAGGTTTAGGTATCTCACATCACATAACTCGATCGCCTTATCCCCAACCTGAAAACAATTTATTTCAAGAATTATTGTGGCGAAGTGTGGTACAAACCATGTGAGTAGAAGCTATGTACACATATTTCTTAAGAAGGAAACATTCAATGGTTTCCACTACCAAAACTATTAGAACAGAATAAACACCTAACGGAATCAGAAGCGACACTCGCGGCGGTGCGGCGTAGCCGATTTCAGCTATGGTGGCCATATTGAAAGAGAGTAGATCAAGAATAATATGTTAGTGGCACTGTAGGTTTATGTCAAATTCAAGGTTTTCCAGGTTAAGTTTTGCGTTAGTTTTGACAAAGACTGACGCAAAACTTAACCTGCTAACTTCGAATTTCACATAAACTTACAGTGTCACCAACATATTCTTCTTGATCTACTCTCTTTCAATATGGCCGCCATAGCTGAAATCAGCTACTCGAACATGAAAGGCGCCGTCGCTTCTAAGCCCGTTAGGTGTTATTAGCTGACGATGACGTATAAAGAAACACTTTTTGGGAAACAATGATGGAGAAATATCACCAAGACGATTCTCTACTTAGAAAAATACTATTCACAGACGAAACATTTTTTTTTAAACTGCAGAATCGGGGGCCCATTAATATTAATTATTATTAATCCTGTTCCTTCTCTGGTAAATAGGAGGGGAATTGGCTCCGGATTTTGCAGTTTAGACCTTTTTTCATCGATGGGGAAGTTAATTCTCAGAACTGTCGACACTGGAGCAAAAAGAATTTATACCGTTTTCATTTTATCAGAACGTAATAGCCTCAAAAAGTTAATGTTTGGGCTGGACTGATAAACAGTCTTACTGTGGGCTCGTTCTCTATACATGGAAATCATACGGGTCAAAAATATTTGGAGATGCTTCAAGAGAGAATAATATCAACATTAACTGAATGGGCATCAATTTTGACGAAGTCTGGTACCATATGGATGGCGCACCGACTAATAATACCCAAAACGTTAGAACCTTTTTGAATCGTGTGTTTCAGCATCGAGTAATGGGCCGTAATATCAAAATACCGTGGCCAACCACGTTCCCCAGATCTGGCACCAAACGATTACTTTCTTCGTGGTTACCTAAAAACAATCTTATTTAATGGTGATCTAATGACTGTTTAGTAGCTGAAAAATTGAAAAAGAAAGCTCCAGAAAACATCACAAATTCTGTCAATGTTTTCTACAATCGACTAGGATATTGCCTAGCTGAGAATGGATGTATTTTTGTTGAAATAAATTTTCTTGTTAGCCTAATTTTGCAAATTTTTGAAGATTTGTTATATTAAACGTTTGATTTATTGTTAATTTGTAAATTTTGTAGGTTGTATTTTTAAAATATAGACGCTGATAACGACAGATCAATAAAATAACCAATTAGGGCAGGCTGTGATATGTGTTACACGTTTGGCAGTACTGAAATGTATTGTCAGTCTATGTCAAATTCGAGATTTGCAGGTTAAGTTTTACGTCAGTAACAAACAAAACCTAACCTACTAATCTCGAATTTGACATAGATTGACAATACACTTCAGTACTACCAAACGTATAACACATATCACAGCCTGCCCTAATTGGTTTTTTTATTGATCTGTCTGTACATTGCTATCACATTTGTGACAGTAGTGTGTAACTATCTAAATGATTAATTCTATGTTGATGATAAAGTAAGCTTTCTGTATATGTTGATACACAACATTGATCTGAGTACAAAAGACTTATGTTTCCATAATAGTCAAAATCACCTACGTATTGTTAAAAATATACAATTAAAATCAACTGCAGTTGTTTCAAGGTAACATAGAAAATATTGAATTTATTTTTGTATAATAATAATTTTTCAAACAGGATATATATTTCTATATCATGTTTATAAATTAAATATAACTCTTATTATACCTACTTCTAGTTTAAACACACAAATCTTACGATAAATCACAAAATAATATTAATAGTTTTGTTCTCGTAATTTATAATTTCTATATTGGTTTGAAAATAAAGTAATGTCAGTTTTTGAATAATAGTAATTTTTTCTATAGCACACGTTCAAGTGTGCTTTTATCAACTCAAAACAAAAGGTCAAGTTTTACTTTAACAGCAAGGGTAGATAAAGTAGCACTTTAACATCAAGGATAGATAAAGTAATTTAATTTTCTAACTTTTGTTTAAATTAAATATGACAGCTGCGCATTATCGTAGCAATCCAATATAGCTACTGACATTTTGAAATGTGATTGACTGTCCTTATTTTCTTTTGAAATTGTTAAAATTCTTGCTATAAAAAAATATTGTATTATACACGACGATAAAGTTATTTCTATCCACCCTTGAATCATTAACGTCTCGAAATTTAACTTTATCGTCTTGTATAATAAATTACTATTATTATACAAGACGATAAAGTTAAATTTTATCCAAGAGTGAATCAAGAGTGGATAGTAATAATTTTATCGTCGTGTTTAATACATTTTTTTCTATAGCAAGAACTTTAACAATTTCAAAAGAAAATATGGAAAATCAATCACATTTTAAAATCTCAGTAGCTGGATTGGGTTGCTAGGATAATACGAGCTGTAATATTTAATTTAAATAAAAGTTAGAAAATTAAATTATTTTATCTACCCTTGCTATTAAAGAAACACTTGACCTTTTGTTTTGAGTCGATTAAAGCAGTCTCTAACAATTGCTATAGAATTTGTTATATTATTGTACATGATTGCTATTTACAGTAATCTTGAAGTTACATTTATATTTCTATAGCTATTGGGCTATTGCACGAGTCAGCATCTATGTTCAATAGACTACACATATAATTTTAACAGAGTTTTGAATTACAGGTAGCGTTTAGAACGCCGCTGTATTCCCCCTTCTTACTCATAGGGGGAACTATAGTAGCAAATACTATTAATTTTCGGTTACCCTCTCCAGTGCTAGCAGCAGTCTTGGTTGGATGTTATTAATATCATAAGGGAATAAGCTGCTGTTATTGCGCAGCCCAAGGCAATTTTCTGCTCCAATCTCCTGAGACGAGTAAACGTTGCATAATTGTTTAATTATTGAGTATAATCTAGAGGTACGAGAAGAGCACGATTTACACTGGAGTCTGAATTCTACTTGATTTTTCAGAATATAATTTGCTATTTCATATGATTTTGAATTGTGGTGAAGTTAAACTAACTGATAGTTTTGTAGTTGTAATTATCTAGAAGGAGAAAGATAGAAGAGTTTGATTGTGTAAAAACGAAATCATTAAGCAAATGTTATTAGGAGTGTTGGTAAAATTGAAGAACTTTACATAAAATTTGCTAATAAGCTGCTTGAACGAGTCAAATGTTTTAATATTGGAGAGCTATTTTCGATAAAAAATACTTATAGTAGATTTACTGGGTTCTTGCGTTTCTTGTTTTTTCTTCTTAATAATAGTACATACAAATTTGTCAATAAGTAAATGTTGAAGCCACAAAACTCAAAAAATGGCTTGCGATTATTTTATTTATGTCATAGCTTCCACATTTTTCATTGCCAAATCGTTTCTTTTTTAGATTTTTTCCTCTGCGTTGTGACTATTTTAGTAATATAAGTTCTATGCTTGTGAATGTGCTTTATCTACTTATTAATTGTTAATTAGATATTTATATACCTAACATAAGAGATTAACTAGGAGCATAAATAAAGTAGCGACGTCTACTTTTTAATTTCTCCTCGTAAGCACGTTCTTTGGTTTTTAAATTTTTTAAAAATTTTTAAAACGTTAGGTAAAGGTAATAGTTGATCTGATTAACTTCTTTTGAAAATTATGACTCATTTTGTAAGGCCCATAATTCTAGCTGAAAATGATAGCTGCACTTCAGAAGCATAAAAAGTATAAACCCTTGACGCGAATGCTCACAAATAAAAATCCAATTAAGCTAAACGACAAAGCAAGCTAAAACCTTCCGCTATAAAGTCATAATAAACATATATACACATCTAAAAACAACCCTGTAAATAAAGCAGATAAAATCGCGTCTCCCTCTTTGTGGGCCTATTAGCTCCCCCATGTTTAGACTGGTTTAAATTGACTTATAATTTGTGATAAAAAAGAACTCGGTGGATGTTAGGGTCCTATAAACAGAACTCGTTTAAACACTTAAAAGCGTTAAATAGAGCGATGTTTATTAAATAGTTTATCTTCACAGTTTTTAAGTGTCCCTCGCTGTATAGAAGAGCGACGGAAGGATGTACTGACATTGTTGCCGTTTCTATACATTTCTGGTATTACATTTCTGTTAATAATTGGTACAAAATTACAAAAATGTTTCAGAATATTAAATACGAAATCTTGTTTCCGCCCTTCCCCCTTTAAATTGGTGTTCTGATACGTTAGAACTAGCTGTATCATTGGCACCTGTTAAGTTTTTCTGACAGCTCAAGTACCGAGTTAGAAAAATCAGCAGTGCTCAAAAATGACAAAGAGATTTCACAGGCAAGGCACCTTTTACCTTTCTCCAGCAGCTTCTTCCTCTGCGTTGAACATTTTATAATAAATTAATTTAATTTTACTTTACCTAACTTAATATTTTGAATTATTAATTAATATATTTCACTTCTGAAAAAAAATTGACAATTTTGAAGAAAAATGTTTCAGGAATGGAAATGTGAATGTGGTGATTGAGTATATTAACTTTCTGCTTAATAACTTTCTACCTAATTTTATTACCGCCATAAAAAAACTATTAGTTTAAAGTTTGTTTTTCAGCAAAATTATACATTTGAGATTAAAGTAGCTCAAAAATTTCAGATACAATTTGAATGCTTTCTACAAGTGATGCGATATACTTCCTTTACCTTGTGTAATAAGTTGATATTTTTTGTCCAACAACGTAAGAGGTACCTACTGGGTAAGGGGTAAGATAGAAACTCTTTTTAATTTCACAATATACCTTTAATTATTTTACAAATTACACTTATTACTATGGCATTTATTTTGAAAATTAATTTAGCTTTTTTTATTTCAGAGCTTTTTTGTGTACTCAATAATTAAGATCTAGCGAGATTACTTCTATAAATAACGAAGTTATATGTTTAAAGTTAGTTTTTGACGGGTAGGGGAGGGGGGCAACATAAAAGTGTCACTAAACTAATAAACAAATATAGTGTAATTGATTGCATATAAGAAGATTAAGTTAATTTATTAATACAAGACAAGAGTTTGATATTATATTAAAAAAATTGATTAAAATATTGTATTCTTAAATTTACAAAGATGAATTTGGGTATAATAAAAGGATATCAGAATTACTAACATGTATTTTGTAAATTAATGGAATAATTTGAATTCAGTTGAACAATGAAAAATGAGAAACAGAAGGTTCTAAAATGATTTAAAAGTTACCTGAAATAGATTGGAATATTGATAGCAAATACTTATTTGAGAAATGTTATTCAATATAGCGGGTGTTACTAAATGTGATAATAAAAAATATAGTGTTGAACTGTAAAAAATATCCAAAAACGATATCACTAAGGAGATATTAATTTTATGTTCACACAAAAATGAATAGAACAACATGTAATAATATTTTGTAAAAAGCTGATATTTTGAAAATAAACCATTTTCTAATATGATTTATCAATCTATTTTGGTATATGAAAAAGTGAGAAGTGTAAATTTTAAAACAAGAAGAATATAATGAGGATATAGAGAAGATGTGTATGGTAGGAAGAATATAATTTGAAATACTACAGGCTATTGAAATAATTTTTGGAATTGGATGTTGAACTAGTTTATTGTCCAATTATTTACTAAAATTAGGACACGGTAAGATTTTTGAAGTGAGAGCCTTGGGAATTGGAAGTGGTTTTTCATCTGATGGAGTTGAACTTTGCTGATTTTTTGTTGTAGTGACGTTTTGAGATTGGCACTAATTCAGGTGACCTCCTATGGCTTCTGACAGATCGGGATTAGCATTATTTGAATTGTCAATATCTTATTTGGAAGGGAGAATGTGTTCACTGCTGGAGGATTTTGTCGAGGTTTGTGTTGCTGAATTGTATGCTGATTGAGAATTGGAAGGAGGCATTTCCGAGTGTGTTTGAAGTTCTTGTAGGATGTGCTTGTACTGAGGTTACTCTTTAGTTGGTATACTTTTGGATCTTTGAAGGAGCGGATTGAGTTCTTTGGACGAGCTACACTCGCAGGTATTTTTTGAGAAAACTAAAATAAACAGTAAAAGAGTGAAGTGTGGTAGGTATTTAATAAAAGGACTACTTACTATTTCATGTTTATTGAATGACAGGTAGTGTAACAAGGAGGTATTTGTGATTGATATTCCATGTACATGATTTGAAGTGACACTGACGTTGATTAAAATTGTCACAAATATTTGACATAAGTTTTCAATAAACAAATAATTTTTCAGAAATAATAAACAGTCTTGATATTGCGTGAACCGACTTGTTTTTGAGAGTATACATGTTCTACTGAGCTAGAAATATTTAATAACTTAATATTAACTATTCATATTAAAAGGTATAAAAAGTACTTGAATTCATTTTAATTGAGAATTTATCTAAAACAAAAATAGAATTAGTACAGTCAAATGTGAATATATAATAATATAAGAAATATCAATAAATTGTCGTAATGGAAAATAATTAAATATCCAACTTATATTGCAGTGTAGTCAATCAGTGCATAATTAGACGCCTCAACGTAAGGCTTTAATAATACAAGGTGAGGCAATTATTGTAATAGGTAGCTAATAATTACGGGTGGAGATACAAAAACAGAAAAGTGAAACAATATAATGTTAGCAGATTTACTCAAGATTAATTGTATGGTATACCAAATGCACAATGCATTAAACAATCGAATTGATGTAGTAATTTTCCTAGTTTATTGGCATTCGTGTTTTCTGCGATTTTGGCAAGTATGTTTCCATTAATTGCTAGGAAAAACTAGTTGTTTTAGAATTTTACAGAAAAACTAGCCTTATTTAGTAGCGTTTTTGACCGTCTTGAAAAAAGACAAAGTGAATGTAAAAATTTGAATATAAATGCATATAGACAATCTTTGAGATCCATTTTTAATCTAAATAAAAATGTTTTAATAATATTAAAGTGGTTTTGTAGTATTATTGATAATAACTAAATTATGCATAATTATGTGGATTATTTGGAAATACTGCTAATTTGTACTCAACTAATTTATAATCGTTAGCATTCCTTCAAAACAAAAATGAAAATAGGCATTTAAAAGTGAGTGTCTATAAGAATTCGTTTAATTACGTTGCTGTTAACATATAGGAGTAGTATCTATAAATCAAACACTGTTCATAATAAAGATGGTTAGTTGTTATCGATATTTAATACATATTGATTGCCAATAAATACATAAATGCTGCTAGTTAATTTTAATATTCTTTGTACATTAGGGGAGGATTGTAATGGATATTATACGAGCACGTCCGACGTCTATATAATTATCAGCTTTATTGCATAATACACAATAAACTCCCCCGAATAATTTTTATCAATTAAATTCAAATACAGAATGACAAATTGTTATTTTTCTATTTTTTGCGCCGGGATTTACACTTTTAATAGGGTGTATTCCCCAGCGTGCTATTACCACTTCTCCCATCTGGATGCGATGAACTCCGCTAAATCTGTAGGGTTAAGCGTTTGATTGCCTCATTGTATTTATACAATACAATTATCATGTCACACAAGCCCGTTTAATAATACAGCAGTGCTGCCAACACCTACCGATTAAAATGGGAAAATTACGTTAGGGATGTATATTTCTTCGAAATTATTAATCAGGCCGGTAGGGAATTACTGGAACTCCTGAAAATAAGACCTGTGTTGCTCTGTTCATTCACTTTAAAGGTGGTTGTAAATCTATATAAATTGCGAATGCCTCGTTGTTTAAAAAATCAAGTTTTGTATTAAAATTATTTGCAAGAATATTTATTTACTTATTTATGCATTAAGGATATAATAGGACGAACCAATAAAATATTCGCTTACATCGTGTGTTCAAAAAAAAAAAAACAAAAAACTCATTGGCAGCATGCCATGATCAAATTCAAGTTTTCCGTAACTTGAGATATATTAATTGATGCAAATGAACTACAAAGTCAGAGAGAACTAAATTACATCTTGACCTTGAATTATTTTCCTTAAAATATACAAAACACTTAACAAAAACAATTTTTATTTTCCGTTATGCTTATTACACTAGTTGTTGTTGTGTACATGTCATCTTATTTTCCTTTTTGCTTGATACAATTAAAACCTAATGCAGTGTAAACTTTAACTGTCACAGTGACAGATGTGTTCATAAATAAATTGCCATCTGAGATTCACCTACAGACTTAAGTTAAGACATGACTAGATTTTCTATCTTTCTTTCCAAGACCTACCCTAAATGAGTTTTTTTTAACACACGATACATTATAAGATAGAAAATGTAGCGCAAATATTAATTTTGAAATATCATTTAAACTGTACCACTCAAAAACACTTCCTCTTGGTTGATATATACCTACAAAGGTTTTTGTGTGCAGAGGTTTTTTTATTAGGTTATATGCATAATGCCAGTGCGTAGTTAGCACTAAACGAACCCTGTATTGAACAATGTGGAGTGGGCTTCTGTAATAAAGAATTAGTAACAGAGAGAAACAGACATATAGGAAGGTTGTATTGTATAATAACATGTAAATAAAAGAACTAGCAGTAGTATTCTCGGGGAGACTCATGTCTCGCAAGTAGGCCTTCATAGGCCCTTTTTGCCAACCTCGTGGACAAGGTCGAGGCATGCAGATCACCAGATACCTTAGTCCTGCTTAGAATTTTTCCTAGACTAAAGAGTTCCAACCTTGGCAAGGGATCTTTTACATGCTACACACCGTAGTAACATGGGACCCACGGCTTTACATCACTTCCGAATGATGGCATTCCGTAGAAGCTATTAGCCGCATTTTTTATTTTTAAAAACCCCACCGGGATCGGGGATCGAACTCTCGACTCTTAGATCAGTAGCCAGAATGTTTACCAGGCAATAAAACAACTAAGGAGAATTTTATTTTAAATGTAAAACCAAACCGAAAAGTAGATACAATACAAAAATAAAAGTCATATTGTTGATATATAAAAAAATTAATGATGATTCTTTATAATTAAAAACGGCAATGCACACTTCTGAATTAGGTACAAACAAATTATTATTCTTTGCAAAATAATAAACAGATAAACGTATGTACAATGTGTGTCTTAAAGTTTTATACTTATGAATGAGACACTTTTTAAATTATTCATTTATGAAAAAAGTATTCTTCATAAAACGTCCTACATTGTCTAAAAACTAAAATGCGTTCAAAACATTTCAAAACTATTTGTCATTATACAGGCAATTTATTAAACATTTCTCTATGTTTTTATCATTGTTCCACTATTGTAGAAAAAAATTACTTATACAACACGTGCCAAAGTGTTATGGCACTTGATCTGGCAATTTTAACGTCGCTTGCAGTAATCACGCATTTTTTGCACTTGTAAAAATAAGTATATTAAATTCTGAAAAGCATAATAAGTATAGCATAATTTGGAACAAGTAGGTGAAGCTGATTTTTTTACACTAGTGTAGAGCATATACCACATGAGTGTAAAAAGACTTTATGCATGTATACTTTTTCTACGACTTGATTTAAAAAAATAATTAAGGAAAATGGTTATGGTTTGATTGTTTTTATTTTAATAATTATAACTGTTATTTATAGCAATATTACAATATTAGAGCCGGACTCCATAGCTCGGTGTTTAAATATTTTAGCTATTAATATCGAGAGATCAAAAAAAAACTGTTCCTCAGCGGGCTGTGAAAATTCAACGTATGAATAATATGTTGGCGACACTGTACGTCAATGTCAAATTCGAGGTTATCAGATTACGTTTTCCGTCAGTTATGACACAGAATGACGCAAATCCTAACCTGCTAACCTCGAATTTGACATTGACGTACAGTGTCACCAACATATTATTCATACCTTGAATTTCCACAGCCCGCTGAGGAACAGTTTTTTTTGGATCTCTCGATATAAGGGTCGAGAGTTCGATCTGCGATTTTAAAAAATAAAAAAGTGCGGATGAAAACCTCTTCAGAATGCCATCATTCGGAAGTGATGTAAAGTCGTGGGTTCCATGTTACTACGATGTGTAGCATGTAAAAGATCCATTGCTAGGGTTGGAACTCCTTTGTCTCGACAAAATTCTAAGTTAAGGTACCTGGTACTCTGCATGCTTAGACCTTGTCCACGGGGTGGGAAAAAAGGCCCATGAAGGCATACTTGCTTGACGTCAGTCTTCCCACAAGTAATACTAACTAAATAACGAACAATATTACAATTTCTCTGTTAAAAGTTCAATTATTTAGAAAATATCCACAAAGATTGTACACATTTTGAATTACTTTACGCGCTGCTATTTACTTTACGCACTGGTGTAGGAAGCTAATGCTTCATGCATGGCAATAGAAAAAAACTTTACAATAAAATTACTAATTTGCCAACGGTCATCCAGAAACTAGAAAATAAAAATTATAAAATTTTAGGTTTTCCAAAATTGCTCTTCTTAAAATAGAGGAAGGAAGCGTAACAATATTAGGTATTCGAAAAATGCTACACACCAAAGTTCTAGTTTGTATTCATTCTTTTTTACGTCAGTTTCACTTATTTCGTTAATCAACAATACCTTAAAAAATCATACCGCGGGACCACTTCAAATTTTTGAAATGCGCATGTTCTTAATATATTTGCTAAAGCTTTCTTTCTCACAACAATGTTTCCCAACTTCCCTTAAACTTTACAAAGTAGTTCGGTCTTCAGAAAGCTCGATCGTAAGAACACCGAGAACTGTAGACTGTATCTATTACTTCAGGTTTCGCAAAAATTTAATACTGTTTTCTACATAAATTAACAGATTTTCCCCAGAGGCAGTCTATTGTAATTGAAAATCAACATGGTTTCCATAAAAGCAAGTTATGCAGCTCTCAAACTTTGTTATAAACACCTAATTTATTTCAACCTTCGTTGGAAAATAATAGGTAACCAGTAATACTCCCAATATCGTGCGACCAGGTAGTGATGGGCCCAGCCAAACTGCACTGGCGACCCCAAGTTAATCTGCTTAGAAATATCTAAAAGTTGATCTCCGACTGTAAAACTGCACTCGTAATTAACAGATAGGCGGCTTAACCTTTTTAATGAGGTGTTAGTACTGCAAAAAAATTAACTGATAGTCAGACATATTCGTTTGTTTTTATTAACTTTTTGAAAAGCCTTCAGATAGAAACGTACATAAAAATACAAAGGTGTAAATATAAATCCAGAAATTTAACTGATAGACAAAAAGCTCTGCATCAGAATACAGTTGATATGTATACGAGGGGTGAAATCTTCAGAATATATTATGTAAAAATAATGTCTTATTACGGCGCATACGTAATCCTAAAATTAATGTGTACATAAAATGTATGTTTCCATTAATGCATGCATTAAAGTTGATATGATGCGGACATCCTATCATGAGCCATTCTTTATCAAATTCATTAAGACCGACCTATTTAAAAATTTTCCATCTGTCAGCAAAGACGCCTCGCCAACACGAGTAATTTTACTGCGGGCTTTAATAATACAGTTTGGACATTTCTCAAATTGGAGGAAAATATGCAAAGATCGGCACCCATAAAGTCTGCAAGACTTCGCCAGGATCATAAAAAGCCCTGGCTGCCATAAACGGCGCTCGCCAACGTTTCGCCGATTGCCCAAATGGAACTATTAAAATTAAGTACAGAACACAAAATTTCCAATTATTAATTTTAATAATTAGCGTTGCCCTAGATCGAACCACCACGTGTGAGGTATCGATGCGATCAGCAAAGTGCAAGCGAAACCTTCGAACGCAGTGTAAAACAGAAGAACGCCCGAAATTCTCTCACACTGGGAGCTACAAAAAGTTCCGGCTATATCAAACATAAACTAGTCGTGTTTAATATCAAAATACATGCAATTCACCCAGATCGACGATGGAATACAGTACGCGTCGGTAGTATTAGTAATAGGACAATTATGCCCAAATTAGCAAATCCGCGTGGAAATGGGCCAAAAATATCCCACTGTAGTAGTAAATGGAATCGACGGGGGCGAAACCAGATATCGAGATCTTTTATAAGGACAGAGAATTTGGAATTTAAACATTCTTGATCAGAAGTTCGAACCATTCGTTTGGTTCTTCCTGCAATCACCAGGCTTGCACTAAAGTTCAGCCCCGGCATGATCCCCAACGTTCAGGATTCTGTGTGCGCCTCATCTGCTTACGACCGGAGTGTGTTTCCACCAGTTGTTCTCTGCACGGTATCAAGACGCCCCAAGCTCTATGTCTGCTCCAGCTGATTGCGACCGGAGTGTGCCTCTGCCAGCTGTCATCTACTCTGCTCCAAGTCAACCACCAGATCCACCAAGTACGTGAGAAGCTCCGCGCTGCGACAAGACTTCGTTTGGACACGCTCCCCAGGTCCCCCGCTTTTTGCACCACTGGTCGACCCCGCTTCTCCGACTACTCAGTCATCAGTAAGCCTCGCCAAGAAGGTCCCCATTGCCGTTATCATATACTACACTGGCCACGCATGGCCTCACGTCTCGCCCACCGATACCTAGCTGTCAACAACAATATTAATCTTAGAATTTATTCCATTTAGTTTTTGTAAATAATAAATAGTAATTTTAAACTTTAAATTTAAACTAAAAGAATAAAAGCAACACGAACTAACCAATCGTTATTCTTTTAACAGGAGCTCCATCTCGACTATTCTTCGTCTACACCCTTTACTGATGAGCTAATTAGGTGAATGGAATTAAAACTCCATTCTTGATTTCGGCTACGCGTTCTCACACATGAGGCCTTCGCCAAGTCGTGTCAAAGTTAAAAAAAATAAAAAAACATTTATTGATGTTTTCGTTTGAAATATCTACAATTGATGACAGCGAATGAGAGTGAATTATTAGCCCAGGTATATTAGACAAATTTTAAGAAAAACAGAGAAAATTAATATAGTCTTGATTTTTGGCACAAATATCTCTGAGTGCCCTAGGAGCAACAATTTTTTGGAGCAAGAATGATAAGGAACTGCATGTTTATCAGAAATAATTACTATAGTACCTTATATGTTCAAATTATAGCACCCGGAAAAATTTCAAAAATATTGGCCTACTTTTATGAGATCGCGTGTATAAAATGAAGCACTTGCTAATCCTTCTAATAAACAAGGTTTCATAAAACCCACTTCATATTTTAGAAATTTTGCATAGCGCCATAATTTTGGAATCTGAACAACTATTTTTAATGCTGTTTTGTCATGTTCAAAACAGAAAAGGTACATTGCTTGAACAAAAGATGTTTTTAACTACTGCCAAGGCCTCCTTGATATGACGCCGGCACCCCAGAGGCTGAAACATTTCAAAGGGTAGCTCTTAAAGTATCACGGAACATTTGTGCCAAAATCAAGTCTATACAGTGTCTACTAAAAAGTCGGCATAATATGGGAAACATTTTTACTTTTGATTTTTCAAAAAAAAATTGACGTCAATAATTTGTGCTTGTTTAAAAACCTATTTAGCCCCTATCATATATACGGAGTGATTTTACCTTCTTTAGAAAATTGAGTTCTTCGAAATTGACAAAATCCGAAAAGTGCTTGTTACCGTTACGGCGACTAAAAAGAAGTAAGCAAAGGCCAACGGCTTCTCAGCCGGAGCTGGTCGTGGGTAAAACAAAAGACTCAAAAGCTTTAGCTAAAAAAATATGGGCGCCAAGTAGCTAGTAACCCAGCACTTTGCTCACCAAAAGATACACTACAGAAGGCGCTACTAACCAAACCTGAAAATATAAAGGTAACGGCAAAGGCACAAATCATATACGCAAACAAATAGGTTAAGGTAGTATAATTGCGGCAAACAAAGAATACATGGACAATTAAAATACACACACAAAATATACGGCTACCGAATCACATCACAAAATCTCAATAGGGAGATCATATCACAGCTTAATAATACCAAACAAAGCATAAGGCTAAACTCACCACAATACTGCCAGTTACATTTACATGGGCATAAAAGCGTAGTTGACAAGCAAGCCCAAATTAAATAAATAATTATAAACGGTATGTATTTGTTACAAAATAGTAGTATTAAAAAAGGAGAATAAAGAGAATAAAGATTGATATTAAACTTGGCCAAATGCACTACTGAATAAACA
Organism: Agriotes lineatus; assembly: GCA_940337035.1. Classification (NCBI taxonomy): domain Eukaryota; kingdom Metazoa; phylum Arthropoda; class Insecta; order Coleoptera; family Elateridae; genus Agriotes; species Agriotes lineatus. The sequence goes on along the minus strand of CALNHX010003246.1, from coordinate 139,465 downwards.
CTTAGTAAGAGTTCGAAAGCATCGTGGCTTCGACACAACTGTTAACATTAAAGGCAAAATTTAGAATGCATGTTGAATGCAACCGAACACCCAGTATGCAAGGCTTAACCTTTATTTAATTAGTAATTAATTTATACCGACGCTATCACGGGCCTACAAAATCTTGTTTTGGTTTCGTAAGAGGGAATTCACGATAATGCAAAGCAATCTGCATTAAAACGGTCGTGGTGCGAGCATTACCAATAGTTCTCTTGTACGGCAGGGCGCAAATAGTAGTATCATTCAACGGTGGAATAGGTGACGTTTGAAAATGAAAGAATACTTTCATGCACTTGACTTCACAACGAAATTACAATACCGTTAAAAAAATTTGTCCGAGGTCGGAGACAAAGTACGATACCGCTAAAATCTAGTCCGAAATCGAAGGCAAAACACATTACCGAAAAAATCTAGTCTGAAATCGGAGGCATCTCCGTACATATAACCTAAATAGCTAAGTGTCGACTAAAAGAGCTACCTCTAAATTTTACAATGGCAGAATCAAATCTATTCCATAGGTGAGTTTACCGATTAAGAATACACGTTAAAAGCAATCGTAAGTTTATCGAGCACATTGCAGCACCGTAACGCAATTATCTTCATGGGGGGGGGGGGGGGGCTGGAGATTCGGGAGTTCGAAACGGAAACAATAATCTGACAGACCTTTGCGATGGACTTCTCTCTCCGGCTGCAGTGGCCGAAGATCTATGGGGAGGTCAAGAAGCAAGCGACCACCGAGTAGCTGTCGCAGGAGGTTTGACAGGCGATCGCCGGCTCGAAGGATCTACCGTCAGCAGCGTCGACTGGCGGAGCAATGCTCGATTCGCCACCAAGTAGGTAGGGCTGCTGGTACGTTGCCAAGCGAAAGGGGTACTGCAGGTACGTAGCCACACGGCAATACCGTTTTAGATCTTTACGGCTGCGCTTCGCCAAAGAAGTGGACCATGTGCTGCTAAAGCAAAATCCCCAAAGTTTGGGCTGGAGATCACCGCAAATAACATTCCTGGGGTCCATTCCAGATCACCGCGGAATTCATAACATAACAAAAGCAATCTCCTACAATAAGATGGGCCCGAATATTTCCAATAAAGTTACGTCTCCAAGACGCGAATTTTCGAAGCACCTGACTTTAACAGCACAAAAATGGCGAATCCCAAAATGGTTTCCAAAAACTGATAACCAAAAATCAAATTTTGGGAAGGGGTCAGATAATTAGTAACTCAATATGCATAAAGTGAAGCCTACACACCAGAGCCTCTCAGGCCTGTAATTCTGTTCAGATGGCTTACTTAGATTGAAATGTAATTTTCAGAAGATCTGAATGCTCAGTATTGCTGTAAGAAAAATTAAACTTGAAGAAAGATATGGCAAAAGTTAATTTTAACCAAGATTAGGGCAAATAATTAGATAAATAGTTGTAGATGATTTTTGAACCGTAAAATGCTTTTTTCAGAAACTAAGAAAGATTTCAATGAGATTTTTTTAAAGCGTGTTATTTTTAGCAAACTGAACAACCTCAAGGCCAGAAAACCCCTAATTTTTTAACTTTAGCTAAAAATACATTTTTAAATTTTTTAAATATTTTTCAAAATTTCACATATTAAGACTTAATATTAAAATTCAAATTTTTGTATGTGAAGACTTTAAAGATTTATAGTTGGAAAAAATAATATAAAATGCTAATTACTTCTTTAGATTTTTTATTATTTACAGAAAAGTAGTATGTTTGCATAATTTTTAAGTTTTTTATGCGAGGTGCTTTTTAGAAAAAATATTTTTCAATTCTAATTTAGCCCTGTAAATGAATTACTGTTACAAAAATCCTGTAAATGTTCTTTTACAGTTGTCTAAATGAGGAGATTTTTTAGAACATGTAATTGGATAAAGGACAGGGCTAGATTAAAGTTTCTTGAGGCCATTTAAATAGATATTAATTAGAATTGAAAAATATTTCTCCTAAAAAGCACCTTGCATAAAACACGTAAAAATTATGCAAAAATACTACTTTTCGGTAAATAATAAGAAATATAAAGAAGTAATTATCATGTTATATTATTTTTTCCCACTATAAATCTTTAAAGTCTTCACATAAAAACGTTTGAATTTTAATATTAAGTCTTGATATGTAAAATTTTGAAAAATATAAAAAAAACTGAAAACTTAATTTTTAGCTAAAGTTAAAAAAAATAGGGATTTTCTGGTCTTTAAATTGTTCAGTTCGCTAAAACTAACACGCTTTAAAAAAATCTCATTGAAAACTTACTTAGTTTTCGAAAAATAGCACTTTTCGGATTTTGACAATTTCGAAAAACTCAATATTCTAAGGAATTAAAATACATTCGGTATATATGATAGGGGCTAAATAGGTTTTTAGACAAGCACAAATGATTGAAGTTTAAAGTTTTTTTGAAAAATCAAAAATAAAAAGTTTTCTCATATTATGCCGACGTTTTGGCGGACACTGTATACATATATAATTTTTTTTGTGAATATCTATTATGCCTGGGCTATGTGCTTTATTATTGCGACTCATATGTTTTGAACAGAACACAACAAAATGTTGCAAATAAAAGCAAAGTATATCAATAAAATGCAAAAAAGTTTCATTTTCTCAGTTCCCATTTTTTAAACAAACAAAAATATACGAACCTCATTAGATCATTAAGCCGCGTATCAATTAACTTACTAGCAGCGAGTTCTCTTCTCCATACGGATTAAAGGGGTAGCTTAAGTACCGAGTGCAGCTGTTCTATGTAGTTAGAACTTTTACCTGCCGGGGTGCAGTTGTCCAGCGCCGGTAGTTACCACGAATAAACTAAAGACACTCTTATCTGCATCTATTATCCTCTAAGGAATTTGCCTAATTAGTTTATAGGTATGCAACCGAACATTTACATGGTATAATATTATTTTTGGCCTCTTGACATGTAAACAACACATTCATACACAGCTGACTCCCAACGTAACTACGATTTTGCAGTTAGTCAGTGTTTATAACCACCCCGGTGGGGTAAAATGATTAGAACAGTTTTAGCTTTCAGAGACCCTTAATCAAAAATTTGCTTTGTAGTAATAAAGGGTATTTTCAGAATCGCTAGTTACGTAATTCCTCATTCAATTGAGTTTTGCTGAAATAAAGAAAATTGATATTTACGACTTTGATTTTTGACGTTTCAAAGCTCCAACTACAAAATTTACTGAAGTGAGTATGCTTGATGGCAATGGCGGTTTTGTTATTCATAAGCAAAATCTGGAATTTCTAGAGTTTTTAAAAAATAAGGCGCCCAAAAAATTTAATTCAATATTCGGTGCGTTAAGCATTTTACAACGTTAGGTTTGATTAAAGCACCCCGCTTCGCCTAGTAGAATTAAAACCTGGCTTTGTAAAATGTAATCTACCACACTAGTAATGTAAATACTTAACTATTCTATTTTGTGCTTCTAATGTTTCTGCATTTTAGTAAAAGTTCAAGTACAACTGTTTTTATTGATAAAATAATTATATATGACTCCGAGTATATCAATACACAAAGCGTATTTTCGCATTTTTTTTTACTAATAATATAACATACGTACGTAATTGTATTCGTCCAATGAAATTGCCATAAAAAAATTCTCCGATATAAGAAGTAAATTTTGCTCATGAAATAAAACCTTTTCAAAAATGGCAACTTTAGCGTTGCTTTTTAGTAGTAGCAGGTAATTGGGCTTATGGTTTTACCAGGAATATTTTATTAATCTTTTATTGAAAATATGTGTGATTCTTCTAATAATTTGATTAAGTTTATATCTAAAATCAATTATAGCTTTTTCTTCTTTGCATTGAAATTGCAATTCTATAATCCTGAATGCAATAATAGTACAAAAAAAACAAATGTTTTAATTAACGATAACGTGGAGTTGCTAAGTTTTTCGCACACAACCAAGAAATTGGAATCGGAATCGTGTACACATACGAACATACATACACCGCACAGCACGTTTAGGCACCCCCCAATACGAGGGAGGGAGGGATCTAGTGGGCTGGGGTCTTCGTTAAAAGATACGAACAGTCGAAACGGAGATTTGGTATAGTGGGTTCATTAGTCGGTTGGCTCAAATTTTAGAGATATTTGTGACTCAGAGTGGTTTTCGATATGTGGGAATTTCAATACTTCGTACATTTCGTGTCGAAGTAATAAATATAATATTAAACAACGACAATGACAATAACGATAGCGTTACAATTAATAAAGGAGTAAGACAAGGGTGTTGTCTTTCATCCGTATTATTTAATCTTTATTTTAACAACATGATCAAAGAATGTGTGAGGAAGGATGAAGGGTTTGGCCTTACCTGTTGGCGAAAGTTGTATTAGATATTTTGCCGGCTGGTAAATATAAGCCTAATTGGGATAACTCACCGAGGAGGGTCGGGGTTGCAACTACGCTAAAAAAGAATACGAAAAAAATACGAAGGGAGAGGGCGCCAGGTCCTCGACGTCGCTTAATCCTTGCGTCAGACCATCACAAGATAGAGATAAAACCAGCAGAACAAACAAAATAGTAACTACCAATAAATTATCACAGTTTTTATTCAAATTGGTACTATAGTATCAGAAACATACACACACGCAATAATAAATACAACTACATATATATACCGAGGCAGGCTATGACCACTAAACACATTAAAATAATTAGATGGGCGCGGCATAAACAATTAAAATTTCCTCCACTTGTAACGGCGTTCCGCGAAAAGAAAATTAACAATAACCTAACTGTGTAAGTAATTAATCTGCAAGCATCCTGTGAGGCAGGGTGCGGCAGAACAGAGCTATTCAAGGAATCAGCTGACGTCTAACCCCGAATATCAGCTCTAAAATTTCTAAGGGGCGAAAGCACCGGGATTATATGGCTATATAAATTCGAGGGAGTTTTCTAAAATAAAGACATCAGTATAATTAATGAACGCTTCAACAGCTACTTGAATATGCTCCTTAACAATATGATACATAATTAAAATGGCGTACACAAATCACGGAAGCGTGAAATAGAACAAAAGGGTACCGGGTTCGATTCTCTATACACAGGGGCGAGTTTACCTCAGCCCGGCCGACAAACATGGCTAAATCGTGCTACCGGGTAAGTAAATCAATATAATCAAATAACTAGTTACGCTACAAATCGTAATGCACAAAATACCATAATAGCGATTCTAAAAGGTCATACTTATAAACCAAATCGACAAACAATAACTAACTAAATTGCTACAAAAACCTCTCAGGTACCCACGGCACGTGGTGTCGAGCTGGTGGACGAGGCAACCAAGCAGATCACTGGCCATGGAGACGGCCACGTAATGGGCTGCAGATGAGCCTCGATAGATGTTGCAATGGGGGAAATAGCAGCAGCCTTCAGCCAAAGGGATGAGCGGCATGCCGGCTCTTAACTGCTTCACCAATCCCAGGTAGAATAAACTACACCATTGCGGATAACCATTCCAAGCGATAACACTCAATTTGCAGGGCGAAAAGGTAAAACTCATTTCGAAGGCTTAGAGTTGAAAGCTAAAAATACAAATCTCTAGGTACACAACCGCACTAAAAAAGAAGTCGAAACAAACCTGCGAGTGGTGACGAACAGCTTACGCTCAATTCGATCGGAGTAGAGCCCAACAAAACCGCAACAAAAAAGGGTAGCGAACGCTGGCAGCAACACACAATAGCTCCCATGGCGTTCCAAAGGGGCACTACTTGCCTCACATATCCCTCGAAACTATGAGGTCAGCTATAACCAAAGCTGAACGAAGCAAAAGGCTCCCAGGGCACCAACGTCAGCGATCGAATCGATGAAAAAGAATGAAAATTGGCCAAATCAGTTCACAATCTCAGGTTATCAAAGTGTTCCAAATTTCGAAAAAAGGAAAAAAAACTATAAAGAGTGCAAATGTATTGTGCCAAACTGTACTTTGTTTGAGTTTGAAACTGATGGTAGTATGGTTGCCTAACCATTCAGTAAAAATTATTGTATTTTTAGAAAATAAATGTAACTTGCCAAATCTGACTAATTATTTCAAATATTATAAGAGAAAATGACAAAATGAGCATAACAAATGGAAAAAGCAGACATTAACAGGAATCCTCCTACGAAGAAAAAAATGTGGTAAACACAATTCTTTTCGCTGACGACCAAGTAGTTTACGCAATGAGTTCAGATGTTTCTAATACAAAAAATCTGTAAAAGGCTTTACCCAGAACTTCCTTCGTCGACATTGTGACAATAAATAATTTTAAAAATCAAATTAAGTTAGGAGTAAAGATATCTTCACGTTTCTAATAAAGTAAACAAATTTTCAATTAAAAAAGACGTTATCGGTGGTCGAATTCGAACGGCAGGCGGATCGCGTGTGGAGCCCCAACGTTTATTGAAATATCGTAAGGGACCCGGTAGTTTCTACCTGCGCAACGGAGGAGCGATCTCTCGTATTTCTGTGTCGCAGGTATATTTAGTAATTTAGCAACTCATCTTTAAAAAAACATAAAAACTTTTGATTAATATTATTCAATGAAAATTGACAAAAATAATTTAATTTGAGACACCATTAGATGCGCAATAATTTTCTCTTTCCATTGATATTAAAACATTTTCTGTAGGTTGAATTGGCGAGCAGGAATTCATGAAACTGTTAAATACAATGCTAAATCCCTATGTTCCAGTTTGAAAGTGGACACCCGGTATATAATGTGTATGCAAAATATCGTTTTCCTTCGACAAATATTTTTTGAGTTCTACCGCCAACAGACAGCAAGACAGATGGACAGACAGACAGGCAGACGGAATTGAGAAAACCTGTTTTTCGTCATCTAGGAACCCTGAAACGTGAAGATCTGAAGAAATCTCGGAAGGGGATTTTTTCATTATTACAATACTTATTTCGTCTTTCAGAAGAGGGAAGTAAAAATGAGTCAACAGATGTTTGGTTGGGATCCCTAGAACAAAACGTATAGAAACCTTGTTAAATTGTTAAATATTTTCAACCTACCATCCTTTTATATTTTGGAACTCTGCGACTTTGTGTTTTTGAATCGTACACAATTTCAATGTAATTCTAATCTATATACGTCGGAAATATCAATTGTATACAACTCTTTCCATATGAAATATGGTTTATTACTCTCTTGGCTACATTGGTTTAAGGTTTAACCAAGTACCATATTCTATTCGAAGCGTAATATCAGGCACTCAATTTAAAAGCAATATGAAGGATTACAAATGGTTTCTATTCATTGGCGAATATTAAAAAAAACGTAAATTTTAAAAACGTATCTAACACTATAAGTGTACTGTTTAAGTGTTGTGAAATTCGAGAACAATAATTAATGATAGAGTTTACTATTTTATAAATAATCATTAAACATCATCTGCTGCTGAAAACAGCTGTTACAAGTATGGATAAGATTTTTCAATTTGATACAGATATGCCAAATATTATTAGCCTTTCTTCTACTAGTTTAAACAGGGGCGTCTCTAACGTACCCGCCGCTGGGGTGTAAAGTTTTGTTTTGATATACCGGTTGACAATGAGACTACGGTCATTCTTATATCTCCTTTATATATTAATCGATTTGGATGGAATTTAATATACGGAAACTAGACATAATTTATGATTGGCGGATATATGTATATTGTTAAAATGGTCGACTGCTGGTTTCACCGAAAGTGCTATCAACTTTGATTTTTTTAAATGTATATTTTGTTTTTTGAAATATACGGCTTAAATTAAATACGATAGTTTTGCCAAATTTTCATTTTTCTAAGCAAAAAATTATTTTTTCAAATTTAATTTTTTCTCATAAAAGGCCCTGACTGGAAAATATGTTGTAATTGACTCTAGTAACTTATAATAATAGTTATTTTATCAATTAGATCAATAACAGATCGTTCATGAACGAATAAAGCTTGCACAAGTTGTTTTTTGAAAAATTTTTTTTTTTTAAATGGCATCTACCAAAGGCTATCCTGCTGTTAGATGAAAAATTTGATTACCAATGTAACGATATGCATCATGCACTACTTTATTTTGATCGAAAACTGGAAAATGTTTGATTGATAATTTTTTAAAATATTTATGTTTAATACCTAAGCAAATTTGACAAAACTGTCGTATTACTCGTAAATTTGAGCCACAGACTCCGAACAGCATAAAATATACAGGGCGACGTATTTAAAAATTCAAAGTTAATGACATTTCTGGTGAAACCGGAACTCCCCTATTTTGATTATATCATGGCCCTGGTATCGTTGTCACACGGTATACCCCCTAAAACTAACAACCTGTGAAAGATTTAATGTATGTGAAATAAATGAATGAAATAAATAAGTCGACATGCAGACCAACCTTAGCAAGTTGTCTATCTACAATCTGATAATCCACTTTATTGAAAGCCTTGCTGAAAGTGATGTACACTGCATCCACCTTTGTATTTCTATTTTCAATCAAAGTTGTACTCAGTAGAATGAAATGTGTTGGCAGTAACTGATCTTCAACTATAAAATCCATGCTGTTGTGTTGGCAAATATGTTTTTCGTGATTGAACGATGGATTCAAAAACATTTGCTAGTATTGAAACCTTATATATTAGGTAAATATGTCTACAATTTTCCACTTTACTAACATTTACGTATTTAAAGTTTGTACCACCAGAGTCTTTTGCCATTCGGACGGGAAATTTCCCTTATTAAGTGGCCATTGAAGATGATAGAAGGTAATTGTGATCCATGCGATAATACGATAATAGGTAACCGCAGACAAATGGTCGGTATCATAAACCTTACGCGCATCAAGTTTTTTAATGTACTAAAAATGTCTCATTCCCAGTGTATTACTTCTTGAATAATTTCATAACAATCAGCATTAAACATTACTAATATAATCCAAATCGAATACAAAAACAAAGTGATTACTGAACAATGAACATATACGTTGTGTTAGACCATTTTTCCGTCTAGTTCAAGCAAATTCGTTGCTGAACAGTTTGAGCTGAGCCCAGCCCTGTATACTTTTTAATAAACTACAAGCGTACGTCAGTGCCTTCATTAACGTAGCCTGCGTGTTCCATATTGCTTTACAAAAATGTATTAAAAAAACACCAGCGCCCGTGGATTGTAGCCAAAGGGGCTATATTTAGACACAGTATGGTAGCCCATTGTTTAATGGATTGCCGCCTAATTTCGTAATGCGGCGACAGCTAGTTGGCATTTTAAAAACAAGTTGTAACATGTCGTGGGAAGGTGGTACAAGCGTTTTGTGCCACATAATTTTTCGTTGTGCCGCTGTCGGGTACGAGCCTAGCACGTAGCTGGGACATCCATTAAGTTAGTTCAAAACACTTACGATCGAAATTTGCTGAAATCCAGACGTATGAGACTTGCCGCTCCGGGACTGTCGAATTATTTGACGCGTTTGACGAGTTGATATAGGGATGTGAGGTTGTAAAGTGAAGTATCGTCGTGGCTTCAAATCTTTCGGACCCAATTTTCGAATATATTGCTGTGATGTAATAATACATAATCAATTCTGTTTTATTGGATTACCAAAACAGATAGCCTTGCACATACAAAAATCTTTTAACCACAAAACTAATAACACCATCGTCTTCAGTGCATTTTGGTACAAAATGTCCAAAATCTCACATAGATCTATGCTGGTCTCGTGTCGGAGAGTTTTTAGCATTAGTCGGACAACCCACACACAATCCAGATGTGATGTCTGAAAGGTGGTCCCACAGCTCTGCTGCACGTGTGTAAACGTTATCTACGGAATGGGAGCGATTTAGCTCATACATTGGTTGGCGTAATATGTGCATCTTGCAATCTCGTACGAAGCCGCGGAGTCCCATAGTTCTGCTAATGGTTGTAATACCCAATATGTCCAATAGCACCTTGCCCAAGTATGTGCATGTTTTTTAAACTGCACGGACCCTTTTGGAGTATGTTTGGTGCAATAAATTGGCTCTTAATAGTTCTAATGTGACTGGGACATAAGTTCATAGCTTCAGTATGCATACTATCCAATTGTCTCTGCTTGAAGGCTCCCAAGTTTGAACACACACGTTTTTCAGCTACGTCTTTTGGATCCTCTTGCCACGGCCTGAAATGTGTATTGTCGAACGCCCTCGGTTTCCATCCGACCTCAGGCCCGCCCCGATTTCAGCTTCAATACACACCAACGGCCCAGTCTGCGTCGCTATTGCACCAAGTGTATGACGTTCTGGTGGTGTGACCCGATTTTGTATGTACTTTAACCGTAACTACACTGAATGTTTTAGATTTTAAAACGCAACATGACGCACTTTAAAACGCACAGCAAATTGCACATAAACGTGTCCAAAATGTTTTATTTTATGCCAACTACTACTAGCATATAGCCTCATACGTTTGCTGGTTCTTTGTGTGGTAAAAGGGATTTTCAGGTGAATTTTGACCTGCTTTGACCAAAACGTAACCCCACATTTTGTTGGCAGACAACGAAAAAACGTCGATTGTACTTGGTGCTGTGTAAAATTTGAAATATTTACATGTGTGCTTAACTTAATTCAACTATCAGTTACGTGGCTACTATACAATGTTGACTGCAAAATCTTTTCTTTTTTGCCAAGAATTTGATTAATACAACTAACCTCCATGCAAAATGTCATCAAAACGTCAAAATCACAAAAACAGTTAATTAATGAAAAAGAGTGTATTAATCAAAAACAGTGTATTAATAACGTCTATTAATCCATCCTTTTTAGGAAAAATAATTTAAAGCTCTATCCCTATGCTCCAGTTTGAAAGTGGACACCCGGTATATAAGACGGCTTCAGTTTAAGTAAGTAGAATAACTCGCATCTGAAGAGTTTTTGCGAATACGGATTACATGCTAGCACCTTGAGTCGATCATGTAGTGTTTATTGTATCAACTACCCTTACTTGTGGGCTCCTGTCTTGATGTTAATCAACCCTGGTTTGGCACACAACATTGCTGCTTAAATTAGCTTGTAGGTTTATAGGACCGACTTCGTGGCAACACCAACCCTCTACAGCCAACCAGCCCTTCTAAGGTGTTGTAATACGGTGTAACATTTGTTTGCGCAACCAAAGTGGACAAAGCCAATGTAATTCAGTTTGTAAACGTTTACACCAGTTGGCAAAGCCCGCGGCATGTAGACGTGTGCCTTAATTTGGTCAAATTAATAACAATCTCCATTTCGGAGCGTGGACAAGGTTTGGGGCTGTGCTATTAACCCAAGCACTATCTTTGTGTGGTGTATTATTTTTACTTCGGGGGGGTTCTCGTATTTATGAGTACTTGTGTTTTTATATATCATGATCTTAACAGTGTATTGACTATGTAACATGTGAACAAATGAAAATGAAATCAAGCTTGGCTCTGAAAATTTGTTGTATGAATAATATGTTGGTGGCAGTGTAAGTCTATGTCAAATTCGAGGTTAGCAGGTTATGTTTTGCGTTAGTTTGTGTTAAAATTGATGGAAAACCTAACCTAATAACCTCGAATTTGACATAGACTTACAGTGCCACTAACATATTCATGCAACAAATATTTCAAAGCCAAGCTTGATTTCATTTTCGTTTGCGCACATGTTATATGTTTACTATGTTTGCTGTATAACCCGCAATTCACTTTAATACTAGAATAAATCACATTTGTCAAGTTATTATTGAGTTTCAATTAGCAAGAGTAATTTTTTTTACAAACTTGTGAATTGTTCATACATTTATTTTTTTAAAATTTATTTATTTATTTCGCACTCAGAAAACAGCCGTTAGGCCAATTATAGGCGTCACTGTGCATTTATGGGAACTTCCAATCCCACTAACGACTATCATGATGTTGTTATGAGAGCCGGGACCAACTATTTCCGTGACAGCCGTATCACGAGGCGCCGAGAGATGCAACCGTGGAACTCCCATTCAAGTTCTGACCAGAAAGAGCGTTGCTTAACTCTACTGATCGAACGTGGACGCTTGTTGAAGCTACACCACCCGGGACCCAGCTGGAATAGTCGATTATTAAATATAACCGAGAATAAAACACGAACTGTGCGTAAACTGACGCCACTGTAAAATGTTTTGATAATAAATACCCTCTCTTCATTAGAATATTTAACTAATTACTATGTATAATAACGTAAAATGTTTTGATAATAAATGCCTTCTCTTCATAAGAATATTTAACATTATTATACATAGTAATTAGTTAAATACGTAAATTGATGACTAATAGAAAATAACATCTATTTTTGCATAAACAAATTTGATCATGGCTGATCTGTTTTTTGTGAATAAAATGCAAAAAATTTCTTACAGTTTTTAAGCTATTTTTATTTTAAAAAAACAACAAATTCAAGTAAAGTAGTGTCAAAATAAGTGATTTTTTTTCTCTTTCGATTGATACCACTATAATTTCAAGCGGCAAGCAGAAATCTGCATATATACGATTTCCTATGCTATTTCCCTATGTTCGCTCCTAAGTGAAACACTCGGTAAATAAATAAGAAAAGAATCATTGAGTTCAAACTGTTAGATTAAACAATATCACTATTTCAGTGGAATGAATAAAATGGGATATTATCCTTTATCTAATAGACGTGTCTGTCGGGGACGCTGGTCTGTCCGGGACGCTGTTTTGTCTGTCTGGGACGCTGTTTCAGCAGCCAAACCGTAAGAGATAGAGAAAAAAGTTATGAAAGTTATATGTTTGGAATGGTCATGTCAGGTCAGGAACCGAATTTCAGTCTCTAACACTAATTATTATCTTAATTATCTTAATCCTAACTTTTTAGGTTAGATTCTAGGCAAATTTTATCATGGCGAATGCGACTGGTAGTTTGCTACCAACAATGACGTCATATACGTACGTGTGGTGAATACGCGTTCTATTTGCAAAACGGTCTTTTTTGTTTTATTAAATGAGACATTTGTCTCACTGGACTGCTAGTTCATATTTAATTCATCTAGAAAACATTTTATGTCAATATTATAACTGATGGTTATGGTATAAATTTAGATATAGAACATATACCTGTAAATTGTATATTGTTGAAATGTATACAATGTAGTGTGTTAATATGGCAATGAAGTAACCATGTAAAATAAAAATAATACTAGAAGATGAAAGGGAATACAAATAAAACTACTTTTGGAAATGTTATATGGAAAACGTTTAATGATGTAATGTGGAAATAAATAAATTATAAGTCTTATATAGTAAGAGTTTTATTGAAAAAATTTACTATTAAAGTGCAATCTAGAAGCAGAAGAGAGGATGAATAATTAAAAATGTAAAATATGGAATAATGTTAAATAGAGAAAGGTATTTGCAAACAGAATCAACAGAACTAATAAAGAACATGGTTGCAGACTAAAAGTAAGAAGTACGTTACAATGAAAGAGAAAAGCTCGTTGGTGGAACATTAGTGAAGATATAGAAAAGCAATGGATTAAAGTAGAACTAGAAGAATTTCAACAACCGAGGAAGAGAAAAAGCTGTATGGCAGTACGTGTGTGAAGATGCATAAAGTCAACATATGAATATATTGAAGTAATACGAATTAGAGGGGTTGAAGTATATGGTAGATAAATATTTAATAAAATTTCAACAGAAATCTACCGAATGAAGAATATTTATCATCAGTAAGTTTTAAAGTTAAAGCAAATATGAACTGACAGTTTTTTTATGAAATAAATAAGAGTTATTGATTTTGTATTTAAAGCGAACATTGTCATGGACTGTCAAATTTTAATTTAGACGAAAGAAAGATTCCAACTAGTTTTTGCATTTGAACATAAAATGTGAGTTAAACTAAACGCATGTCCTAACCTGAGAGGAATAATTATGTTATCATAATTAAAGATTCAGATATATTTTTTAAGAGGTAATTATTCATACATAAATAATAATACTGAGTTTAAAAATAATTGTAATAATCCATGTAGGTTGAGTTTCATAACATTTGCAATAACACTTTCAGCACGAGTTTTCCTACAATATTTTTTCTACGTCCTTAAATTTACTGTTACTAATTCGTGATCAATTTATCAGAGGTTGACCGTTATAATAATTTATCTCATAATAAGAAAATGGTAGTGAATAAGTAGCTGGTACCGGTGACCATTTCTGCAGCCGGTAGTTGTCAAAATTAACTATCGTAAGTAATTAGTACACATTTTACCTTATTAATTATATCACGCTTTAATTATTTAAAACACTTGACCTCAAAAGAAAGAAGTATAATAACTGTGTAACCTCACTTTTAACCAGTTTAAAATACGTTAATTTAAAATCAACTGATTGGACTTTTAGCACGTTGATCTCTAGTACTTTTAGTTCGACAAGCTCTTGGTAAAAGGCCTACTTTTAGTAGCGGTCGGTGAAAAAGTTCGGTATAATATTAATTAAAACGTTGTCTTAATATAATTTTTATATAAAGCAAAGTCTCTCACTCGACCACACACTCACTCATTGACTCATCAATGCCTAGCCCAAACCTCTGGACCTAGAAAGCACAGAGGTTTCCTTTATGATGTATACAAGGAATAAGGAAGGATATTTAGAAATTCAACTCCTAAAGAGGTAAAATAGAAGTTCCAATTTTTTATGCAAAAATAATATTAAATAGACATTTCGACTTGAAACTTTGTAAGAGTACTCTTAAAAACAAATAAGCAAACACGTTTTTCGTGATTTTCCGAAAATCAACCCCTTAGGGGGTGAAATGGGGTAATAAGCCTAAAAATCGGTATGGGTGTCGTTATTGAGTTTTTTTGCGAAAATGGCATGTATTTTTAAGTCCAAGACGGTGGACATGACATAAAATTAAAACCCTATAGTGGTGAAACGGGGGTTTCAGAGTTTGTGTTGGAAAACAATATATTAAACAGATTTTTCAATTCGAACTTTCGTAAGTGTACTTCAGTAAAAAATAAGTAATTATTTTCATAAAATCAACCTCTTAGAATAGGGAATAAAGAGGATAATTATATATTTTCGCTTTAAAGTTGCCCTATTTCCGTAAATATACCTAATCTATATATATATAAAAGCGAAATAACACTCACTGATTAATCACGAAATCTCAGAAAGTATAAATGCTCCAAACTTGAGATTTGGCAGGCAGATTTCTCATAGGAAGTAGGCATCCGCTAAGAAAGGATGTTTGAAAATTCAACCCCTAAAGGGGTAAAAAAGGGTTGGATTTTGTAAGATCAAATTTTGAACTAAGTCATTCAAAGTTTTTGGAAACTTGTCCCCTGAAGGTGAAAATAGGAGATGACGAGACGGGACGGGTCGGGACGGGACGAGACGGGACGGGACGAGACGGGACGGGACGGGACGGGACTGGACGGGGACGGTAACGGTGACAGGGAAAGGGATGGGGACGGGGATGGGATGGGATGGGATGACAGAAAATAATTAGTCATTATTTAATACACAAATAACGAACCTCGCACGTACGAAGTCGCGGGTAACAGCTAGTATAAATATATGCACACTTTGGACGAGTCAGTTGTTTTCAGTTTTGGTTAGAATCTTGGTTAGTGATAAATCATAAATGTCAATAATTTTTTAAACTTTGTAGTGCAATGCAGCATACAGGATGCATGTTACATTTAGTTTAAATGTTAATATTCAGATAGCCAACGGATTACATGCGATATAACAGTTGTAGGAATGACTGGTGAGGTAGTAAAGGTAACCACAAGGTTGTTATTGGCAATGAAAAATAATAAATAACTTGAATTGAAAGTTTTCTAGAAATATTCAAGTTAAGGGTTAAATTCCACTTAATTGTGAGAGGATAATAATTTCCTGTTTGATCAGTAGTAGTAATACAGAATTCTCTACGATCAAGAGTGATTTCAAGTCACACATATTATTCAAGTACATAATTCAAGGTTATTTGAATTGATTTAACGTAGTATATTCTATTGTAGATATTAGAATACTACGAAGCAAGTAAAACCAGTGAAAGTGAGTGTTGTGGTATGCTGTAAAACTGTCTATTCAAGTAATAGGGTTTTCAACAAACTACAACGAGTGTTTGATTTAGTCGGGAACAATCAAGAGGGGTTTGGTGACTAGAATCTGTCCAGTTAGGAGCTGAGGTAGAGCATTCAGGTACAAGAAATAAACATTCAGAAGGTTAGTGACAATTTCTTACAATTTAATAAGAAATTATAAAGTGATTTTGGTGCGACAATTGGTAACTATTGTAATTATATTTAGAAGATAATATAGAATATTAATTATTTTTCTAAATTTAATTTGTGATTTGAGTACTCAACGTTTTCGACCATTATATTTTGAAATTTGAACATTTTGAAGGTAGGATAACATTTAGAATTTTACATTTAATTTAATCAAGTTTGGAAATACTAACAATTGATTAACTTACTTTTTGACAATCTGTATTTTATTCTGTAATGACAGATCAAACTTTTATGTGCTGCTAACAAACTGAACGTACGAATTTAAGTTTATGAAGCACCTGAAACTTGTATTTGATTCATAAAATCAAATAATTATTATATTTTAAAAGAAACTCAGTCCTTAAATATATAAAGGAAGTTGTTAGTTGAAGGTTAACCCATTCAGCTGAGAGTTTGGAGTCTCATTGCTCATAAAACTAACTAGTGGCATAAACAATAATAATTAAATAACATAATTTTAAATGTCAGTTTGATTTACGATATCAATTTCTAATTATCTTATTAAGAAATAAGGTAGGTATATGAATGAACTGCTAATGATAGTATTTCTTTTACAATAATTAGTAAAAGAGGATATTTCATTTGATACTACAAGGTGATATATGACAATTGGCACCGTAAGTAATACAACCAAAAGGGGGTTATATTACAGTAGGCGCAGTTAGGGGTCAGTTAGGACTTACCCTTCCATCTATGGTATATATATTTTCAAACTTACTTGTCCAAGAAATCAAGTTTATAACATGCTGTTATGAAAATGTAGTTTTGAGTTTTCTTCCAGCTATGCATGCAATAGTAGCTTTGGGTTTGGAAAGAGTAGAAGATTAAATAATTAATGTTTGTATACATCATCTATCCCACTTAATTGACAGATAAATACGTGAATAATGCTAAATATTTTAATTTTTCTTATCAGCTTGTGGTACTCCATTTTGGCATAATGTAAATTATGTAAAAATTTTCTTCAGCCAACTTTTTAAATTTCTTACATGTTAAGACATTTTGAACGTAACTGTAAACTGTAATCATTGTAAGTTTGTTTTTGTGGACAAACTTATCCATAATATGACATTTTTATAGTTTCCGAAAATGTATTTAAATAAATCCAGCACAGGTAAATAATAAGCCTGGGAAATTTTAGAATTTTTCAGACATCTAAAAACTATGTATGAAGATTAGCTCGAACTTGTTTTTGTAATGTTGGTCAGTACTAAATTCTGTAACTCGAACTCCAGAACTTGAAAAAAAAGTGCTACCTGGTCTTTGAATCTGTCTTTATTGTTACTAAATATAATTCTACATTTGTATTTTACTGTGATTTGTCTACAAAATAAAACACGGAAAAACAAACACAATTCAATGGTGTGCTTTTATTTGAATTGTGATGCTTTACCTTAGGCCAGACACATTTTTAAAATGATAATATTATTGTGGGTAATAAATATAAAAAAACATTAATTATTTTTAACAGGATATCGCCGTATATGGCGAGAAACTTCACATTTAAGCAAATCGGCGTTTCGATCGAGTTTCTTGGGATAAGCTTCTAGCCCTTGTAGAAATCGCTTATTATGCTTCTCAATTGTATTTACCATGTTAGCAAAGATCTGCATTCGAAGTTTTTCTTCAGCAGGACATTGAAAATATTTGTCGTATCGTTTCTATAACCATTTTTTTAGTTTAAAAGATTGAAAAATAACAATGAGCACACGATCTTTGTACAGAAATAGAAAATCTCAAGGCCGGTTGCTAAATAAGACGTTTCATTGAATATCGTAACCAACGGCATCTTACGGTAGCAAGCAAGTAATAGGAATTACTCCAAAACACAATTTAAACTCCCGTTCTTTACGCATGTATTCCTGCTGCATTGCGTAATGTTTGCAAAATTTAAAATTTACCATTTTACAACGTCATTGCTTAAAATTTGGTAGGTTGCCATTTTAAATACGAATGATTGAGTAACATTTTCTAAATTTAGAATAGTTGTAATTGTTTGTTGTTAATACTAACCTTAAAGTGGTCCCATTTGCGAAATATAGAATTTGCTTCGCTACTAACGCAGATAATTGTTAAAATTATGACGATTTTCATAATTCTTTCTTATATTTCACTCAAAGCTAGAAATTGATTAGATTATTTTGCATTCTCTGTTAAAAAAGTAGAGAGATACATAATTTTATACTGGAAACTTTTTTACTATTCTACTTCTAAGATTAACATACTTACGGTTTGAGACACAATTTTAAGAATGAAATTGAGATTTAAAACTTTTTCAAATTAAAATTAAAATTTTGCTTAATATAACGATTTACATTATTAAACCTCACGTATCTAAATTATTTAAATTCAAATTTTAATAACAATAAATATGTTAGTAAGCTTTATATAATCATTTGTAATCTCTATGAATTACGAAAACAGTAAGTGTGGGTTTTCAGAGAACTGTTAATATTAATGATCCTTAATTACTAATTGTGAGTGATGCGCAAAAGATGAATTTGTTGCAACTATTGTCTGCGGTTTATGTTCACATCGATTCATTTTGTAAATTAAATAGGCCGTAAAACTCCATGGCTGCATGGTTTAGCTGATCAACTTTAATTTGAAATTAACCTTGGTGAAAATTAGCATTTCACATAAAATGTAATTTAATGTTCCAGAATATCTAAAAATAGCTATCACAGTGAACACTTTTTCAATTTATGTCTGCCAATCTTTGTATTTATGTCTAAATACGAATTTCATAAAATAGAAAACTATTTACATCTCTCTGTTATATTATTACTGTTTTACAACAATTATAACGTATGTTACATATACTATTTAACGATGTCTATTTTATTTTATATGATCCTGGACACCGACAGGTAAAAGAGGCTAAAGATAAATAAATTTAATGACAACGAAAGTAGAATCAAGATTCACATTCACAGCGCAAGCAAACAGAAATACATTCTATTAAAAAATTTATAATGCAGGCTTAACTTTACGGACACCACGATGCGTGAGCATGTAAGCCAACTTTATTAATAAGACTTTGTTCCAGAAAGACCTCCAGATAAAGCAGTTAATAATTTTTAGAAAAGCAGAAGAAAACTTTCTTGAATTCTATTCTAACTCACCTTTTCACATAATTATTGTCTGTCATTTATTAATATATACTTTTTTCATTAAAACAGTTGAACAGTGTTTTGAGGGAAATATTTAATGTAGTATATAAAAAACCATTAACATATTTTCATATACCAAACACCAACACGCACAAACATTTAATTGCGAAATACAAAAAAAAAACTGATAAACACAATAAAACACTTATTATACTCCTTTCTTTAATTCAACATTTTCCTAAATATTAAGAGAATTTTGGTAAGTTAGTAAAAATTGGTCGATTTCATAACAATGCAAATGTGACAACTACAAAATTATATAACCATGTTCTCCAATTAATCTTAGCGTTCAGGGGATTTTAATATTCGCATTGTTCGCTTAACCCATGAATGGTCAAAGTATCAGAAACGAACCATTAAACAATATAATGTTTTAATTTTTTTTCTATAAATGGAAATGGATTATCTTATCAATTGCGACTTAGAAAGCCCCCAGGTTGCTAATACATGTGTTTGAATTCAATTTACATAAATAATATCGGTTTAATTAGTTTTTAAATAACCGGAATTTCAACAGTGTATAAAAAACGATAATATATAATAAAATAAATTATGAAAGCTTGAGTTTATAAAAACTGTCGTCTATAGAGATCAAATGAACGCAAAATGTAAACAAACGTGATAAAAGTGTTTATGCAATGATTTTACGATCAGTTAAAATTAATGGTTCGTTTATGATACTTTGGCCAGATGCAGTGTAGACAAACAAAAGTGCATGCGCATAATGTTCAAAAGGTTTGTGCCTAGATGGATATCATTTCTAGTAAAACTTTTAAACCGACAACACTCTCTATAACGGTAAAGTGTGAAGTGAACTAACCGGTAACTGTTTTGATGAATCGGCCCAGGTAACCGTTGCAAGATGGAATGACAGCTCGGTAGTAACTGTTGCTACAAATATTGGAACCATTGAACTAATATTCAAAGCAAATCGACATAACAAGAAGTTGAAAAAAGAAGAACAAGTGCCGCAACTAAATGCAATAATGTTTATAATATGTATAATGCTGTATCAAACTACAGAATTAGAGGTAGAGGTAGAAATAGAAAGTGGTGGAGGTCACTCTTCATCATAGTAGATTGCAGAGTAGTAAACCCAAAGAAAATAATATACCGTGTGTCCACTTTCAAGCTGGAACATAAAGATTTAACATTGTTTTTAACAGTTTTATGGATTCCTGCTCGCCAATTCAACCTACAGAAAATGTTTTGGTATCAATGGAAGGAGAAAATTATTGCGCATCTAATGGTATCAAAAATTAAATTATTTTTGTTAATTTTCATTGTATAATATTAATCAAAAGTTTTCATGTTTTTTATATATGAGTTGCCTTGACTTGAAAACAGTTGACAGCTATACTCAAATAAATTTATTTGATGACGTTCAGAGTTAGTACAGTAGTTTTTACTTTATAAAATGAACGATTACTCGAAAAACATATTACAGTGGGATTAGATTGCGTAGATTGAGAGATTGGTTTTCCGTAAAATTTGATAACAGTCCAATACCGTCTGCATCTACAATACACAGATATGTCCGGAAATTTGAAGAAACTGCTAATATTTCAGTAGAATCAGGAGCTATAGTTGGTTAATGTTTATTATTTAATTTTGGCTTTGATAAAAATTTCAATAATGAAATTTTAATAAAGGTAATCGCAGGAGTGTTGGTGCAGATAGCAGGGAATTGGAAGGTGTTTTGAAATTGATTAATATTGACCCACAATACAGTACAAGAGAAATTGGTTAAAGTCATGTGTCATGTTTCACGGATGAATGTACATTTACTTTAAACAACGTGTGCAAAATACTAAATATTGGGCTCAAGAAAACCCAAGAATTAATCTGCGTACAAGAACTCAATACCATCAAAAAATCATATTTGGGCTGGGATTCATAATAACAAAATTATCAGACCGTTTTAAATTGTTAGAAATTTAAATTCGAACACTTATTTAGAACTTTTGATTAATGAGGTAGGTCTTGCATTGAAACAAATTTATCACTCTCCGCAAACTAACCTTACTGTAATAGGTATCTTATAACCATAAGAATTATTGTTTGTTAATTGCGAAATTGTTTATGTATAGCAATAATGCTAATAAAGTTATTTTCATAAAAACTCCTCTTCGACGAAGTAAAAACTACTGTACTAACTCTGAATGTCATCAAATAAATTAATTTGAGTATAGCTGTCAACTGTTCCAAGTCAAGGCAACTCATATTTAAAAAATATAAAAACTTTTGATTAATATTATTCAATGAAAATTGCCAAATTTAATTAAATTTTTTATACCATTAGATGTGCAATAATTTTCTCTTTCCATTGACGCCAAAACATTTTTTGTAGGTTGAATTGGCGAGCAAGAATTCATGAAACCGTTAATTACAATGCTAAATCCCTATGTTCCAGTTTGAAAGTGGACACCCGGTATAACATTTCCAACAATTCTCATCTGTCCCATTTAGAGTTTCGGTTATTTTAGGTTTTGTTCCTGACAAAGGGCCATACCAGATCTACACCCTCAGAGCCGATAAAGGAAAAGGCAAAAGGTGTCGTTGCAGGGTTTGCAAAATGCACACTTTATATTTGTCTGATGCATATAAAGTTCACTTACACCCTACTTGTTATAGTGTATTTCACAACAACAGTGCATAATACTTTTACGATAAAGTATTGGATTTGCCCCAAAAATTAGAAATTGAGTTTTTAACAGATCTTCACGTTTTCGAGTCCCCTGAACCCAAAAAACATGTTTTTGTTTATTGATCTGTGTGTCTGTCTGCCTGTCTGTCTGTGTGTCTGTGAACAGAATATCTCAAAAACGAAATGAGGTATGGCGTTGAAACTTCATATATAAGTTTTGTACTATCTAGATGCGACAGCAAGCGTTTGAAGAAAATCGCTTGACCGAAAGTATAGTGTTTACTCTTGTGATTTTTCAGTTTTTTTTAACTTTACATATTTATTACATTTTTAATGTGTATTGATGTGAGATAGGTGATTTTACAGTTGAATACC
The DNA here is from genome assembly GCA_940337035.1 of Agriotes lineatus. Taxonomy (NCBI): domain Eukaryota; kingdom Metazoa; phylum Arthropoda; class Insecta; order Coleoptera; family Elateridae; genus Agriotes; species Agriotes lineatus. The sequence goes on along the minus strand of CALNHX010003246.1, from coordinate 116,975 downwards.
TCTAAAATGGGTTTCTTTTGTTTTTTCTATTTTTTTTATTAACTCCTATTTTAAAAAGAACACCCGGTATATTCCTACATTTTTAATTCAGCTTAAAATTTTAGAGAAAATTTGTCTCTTCAACTAACGCTCTATTTTGTACGGGTTTTGTAGAAATAGCAATTTTTGAAAATTTTTGACAAATGCTTAAACATTCAAAATCAATTTTTTTGCTAATTGTAAGATCACTGTAAAAGGAAGTTGTGTGCGTGTATCATAACAGATTTTTTAAATAATTTTTGTGGGGTCAAGTTCTACACCTAATCTTTAGTTTTAGTTCATACATTCTGCCAAAGTATCATTATCGAACCATTATTTTTCTTCTATGTATTGTTATTATTATTATTATCTTGTATTTTTCTTTTAGTTTTATCATAAATAAAGCATAATATAAATTTTTAACAACAGTTTAATTATTTTGGTGCTTGACCGTTAATGGGTGTGCGATTCTTGTCGTTAGATATTATGTGAATGTATTTCGTTGCGACGAAGCATCTAATGAGCACGAATGCAGTCCAGACGTGTGCAGTTTTAGCAAATACTAATACGAGTTTATGTGGTAAACTTAAGTTTATATTGCAAGTGGCAAGTGTAACGTTGTATGTTGTTTTTATTATTCCTTTTTTAGGTCTCTAGGTGTTTTCTATTACATAAAGTGTGAATTTATGAGTCATTTTGAGCGCATCTTGGGCAGGCGGCTGGTTTAAATTGTTGAATTTACAAGGAAAAATAGCTGTTGTAGGGTTTGTATTCACAAAAGGTGCTTTCATAATCAGGTTTCTCATATATTATCTGCCCATAAAAATATTTTTAATTTTTAAGCGTTTGTCAAAATTTTTCAAAAATTACAAATTCTACAAAAACGGTACAAAATCAGCATCATCTTATAAAAAGGGTAAATAATCACCTTGGAGATTGAGGCATTTGTCGTACCTGTGGACAAGCTTTCCAATACTCTCTGCATAAAATGTTGCCGCCAATGAATTAAAATGAGTCTCGACGTTGTTTTGAAGCTTCTCGTTATGTTGGAAGTGCTTCCTCTTAGCCACTTCTTCAGTTCGGGTAAAACATGGAAGTCGTTCGGCGCTAGGTCGGGACTGGATGCCGGGTGATCACCAATGAAATTGCTCAACGAGCCGGGCTATTTTAAAATTAATCTCAACATAAATTGTATTTACTAAAAATGATCTATCTAACTAGGTAGATCTTCCTGAAATTTTGTATAGGGCCATAATTTATCATTCTGAACAACTTTTCCTTATAAAATTTTGCCGTATCATGAACAAAAAGGGTAGTTTACCTGAAAAGAAAATAGTTTTCGATTTGCTGTCAAGGCCGACTTGTTTTTTCAAAAACTGAAAATATTGTTAAAATTCTCTTTAGACCAAGCAGGACCTAATCTCACAATCTTAGAATAAACTCAAAAATTTTTAGTCTTTCTTACCTCTTATAATATCAATCCTGGTACACACTGTATACAGCTTGTTTGATGGAATATAAAACATACGGGAACATCAATGGTAAATTCTATTCTATTCCTCGTAATTTTAACTTTGATCTAAGTGAAATTAAATTAGTTCTTGAATATGTTAACTCTACATAAATTTAGCATCGTTTCTGTAAGAACATTGACAAATAAAATATACATCTTGAATAAATTTGGCACTATGTACAAAATAGAAACAAACAGTATCTGCACTGCTGACTGTCGCTAAATATCACTCCCAATAAATTTGATAAGTTTTGATTCTGCAGATTAAAAAACGTGGTACAAGAAAAAGTTCATTAAGTATCTAAAAAGTGACATTTTGCTAATTTAAAAGAATAAGCTGATTATTATAACGAGCGATTCAAAATTAGATTTATTAAAGCAGGTTAGAAAAGAAATCACGTATGTCGCTGCTTGTATTTGACATTTGAACTTCATGCTTTTGCAATTAATTCTTGCAAATATTGATAAACAGTAACTTGTCAGGCCATTTTATATTTTTCCGTAATTCAATTAACTTAATAACTATTTAGAGCAGTTTTGGTACATAATTGGCGAGTCCGCCTGTATTTCAGACCCGTTTCGGCATAATAGTATCTCTTATACGGCAGCTTTTCGCATCACACAAAGATTCAGACACGCGCGTGGCTTTCGACTTAATTTAACAGCCTAGCGCGCAGCGCCAACCTTTACTTCATCGCTTTATGCAGCTGCGTGTCCCTTTTATTGTAGAGCGTGTGATTTCTAAGTTATTTAAAATTTATTCAATGAGAGGAAATGAAAAAGCATCTGTCGTTCTCTATCGCACCGTGACGGCTTGTTCGTAATCGGGCCTTTGTATTGGTCAGACAGGATCGCGCGAAACAGGCTTCCTTGGCGCGTGAACTTCAGGTGGCTGGTAACGCGGTGGGTCATTCAGCCTCGGGCAGCTGCAGAGGCGAGTCGACATTGCAAGTTTGTGTGGGCGTTTTCACGCTTCGGCGTGGAGATGCCTGAAGTTCCGTTTGTGCTGATTTAGCAAAGTGTTTTTAAGTTCTCGTTTAGTGGCAGACAGCGCTTCGCTAGCTTTGAGGTTACGAGGGTCTTTGTTGCTGGTTCCTCAAGGGCTTGAGTTGGTTTATTCATCAGTATGAAGGCGGGTTACGCCTAATTTTGTCCGTCAGTGTTTAGACGGGATTAATCGCCGAGTGATCCATGTAACGGCCTTGCCCATTTCTATGTTTTGCCAAGGGGGCATGAACACCCACGCTTGATGAATAAGGGGAACATTCCCGAGGCCACTGCAGCAATAGACGACGCCTACAAGTAGAGCTTTTATTCCGTCGTTGTAGCCGAGCTCGTATCCAGGTAACAACATTGTATCAATAAACTGTTTCGCCAACATGTGCTTAAATTAACATTAGTGTTGCACGTTGATTCGCTGCGAGCTGTCTTGCTTGCTTTGGCATTAAATTCATATAAAGTACCTACATGGCTTCGCGGCGAGCTGTTTTGTTTGTTTTGACATTAAACTCATATAAACTTCCTACAGTGCTTCGCTGCGAGCTGTTTTGTTTGTCTTGCATTAAACTCATATAAAGTACCTACAGTGCTTCGCTGCGAACTGTCTTGTTTGTCCTGCGTGAAACTCACATAAAGTACCTACGCGGCTTCGCTGCGAGATGTCTTGTTTGTTTTACAATCAAATTCGCATACTCGTGTCTGGTACACCCACGTGTGGATCTCACGCATGTGTAATATACTTGTAATATACTTGTCGTAATTTAGCTAGAACTAATTTTGTCGTGTTGTACGCCTCAGTATGCGTAGTAATTTTTAGGTAAAGCGTTTCCCAGCTGGGAGTATCTCATAAGTAGTTAGTATACGTGCCGACCACGTCGGTAGCATGTAAGCTGTTAGCTGGCCATGTGAAGTGGCCCAATAGATGTATTAACTGTACCGTTTTATGATTTTTCTTTTTGTGTCTTGTGCATGTTTGTTTACAGGGTGACTATGTCACTATGTTACGATCGATGTAAGGTGAGGCTCGGACGTGGGTAACGCGTGGTGCAGGTAGGTTGTTGCGTTTGTCGCATTATAGTTATTTGAGTATTTATCGCCCCGTTTGACCCTCAAGCGAATGTTTGCCTCCCCCAGATTCCCTAAAGCAGCCCTTCTTGGAGGGGTGGGGTTTGGGTTTACTCACCTGGGGACCAGATCCGTTAGTTTTAAAATTCGCCATTTTGATTAGGGGGGTTATTAGCCGTAAAACGCCACGGTGGCTAGCCGTGTTGGCGAGTTTTATAATCAGCCGCTCCTAACATGGAGAAACAGACGCTGTCGAACAACCGTTTTTCTGGAATCAGACGTTGCTCTTTATGTCTTTGCTAGTTTTGGTCTACCCCGGGTATTTTATTTCCCCGTTAGCACCCATATCTGGGAGGCTTTTCCCTATCCGCCACCTGGGGAGGCGTCCGATGGAGGATCTAGAAACCCCACACGGGACCCTCAAGGTCCGGTTGAACGTGGGTCTCCTGATTAGGATCTTGTGGCGCTTATTTATTTGATAACACCCTATATATACCTCAACACGTTTGCCTTGTGGGGTCTCGTTTTAGGACCCCGACCCCTCCCTGAGCGCATCTGAGCCGAGGCCTTTAGCCTGTTTCTTGCGATTTCCAGAGTGAGCGTGCACATTTCCCCATTTTTAGTTATTTGGTATTCACACAGCCGTGAGTGTCGATAAGTCAGTTTGACACCGTAACAAACTAAACTAATCATTTATATCCAGTTTCATGTAAACTTTGATTTGTAATTTAAATTATGTAAATAACCAAAAACAACTGCCAATAATTGGAAATAACTAGAGTCTCTGTTTATAATGGAATAACTATTTCGTTTCGCTACAATGCTGCAAAGACAGTTCTAAAAAACTTTTAATAAAAAAAGATGCTGTATGTGGCCACCGCCGACAACTCTTCTTTTCATGGCATTGAAAACATGGTTTAGTACCCCAGGAGTATTATTTAGTTCTTCAATATGATTTACTATCCCTTGTGGAGCGCAATCCAAATCAGCTATAGGGGTTTTAAACATCGAATTTCTAAGACTTGGCCACAAAAAGAAATCGCAAGGGGTCAAATCGCATGATTTAGGATGAAGTTGTGAATCTTGTTTAAGGATACGCTGACATGTATTGTAAGAGAGATCGACCTGTTGATACAATTGTCGAATTGATGTATGCGGTTGATCTTCGATCAATGCTCTCACAGCTGTTAAGTGTTTTCGACCTCTTTCGTTTTGCTCAAAATTACGTTGAGTTGATGCTGCTTTAATAGGTTTTCTTGTCTTTATAAATTTCTGAAGACGGCCCTGACTAAAGTTCAACCCTGGATCTTAAAGCTACATTTTAACACTAATGCGTTTACGATCCGTAGAATTCGTCTCGTAAGCGTTCTCTTTTTAAATTCGAAACAAACTGTTTGCATTCAGCAACAATACATTTAGGCAGCGTAGCTTAATATTTCCTGTTATTAAATTCAAAGGCCGCGTAGTTTATCACAGTTGTTGCTGGCTAAATTCTATTTCCCCGAAGTGTAAGCAAAGTCATTCTTTGTTCTCCTCTTCGCGATAAGACCGTTTCGAATTTCAACTCTTCTAACTTACTCACTGCTCGCTGTATTCCAGCCTGTGAAAATAAATTTCGAGCAGGTACTTTGTCTGAAGCAATAACGAAATTAGGCCTTGAAATTTAGTGTTTCCTGTCAACAACTTCTAAAAGTTCTTGAAAAATAATCTTTGTAATTCGACACCCTGGGATTCACTGCAACAGCAAGAAATTTCTTCTAGAATGTTCAATGGGCAAATGAAATAAGGTTTGATAAGCCCTTAGTTAACCGCACATGTAGAAATGATGGTTTCAGGGTTCGAAATTTTCTTCCATTGTATCCATCACGCGTAGCCCGTTTGGAAATTAATTAATTCATTACCGACTATTGTAGTGGTAACACGTTTGGTTTTTCTTCAGCCCTCGGCGGGAATTGTTTTGCCGCCGAGGGCTGCCTCGACTTGTGCCTGGTGATTTTAAACCAGTTGTTGAGTTCTTCCGTGTTAAATGAAATTCTTTGAGTGAAACCCGAACCTTCGAAGCAGTCATTTTGGCGTGTTTGGAAAGTGCACGCGCGCGAGCGGAGTGAAGTGAAGCCGGCATCGGTACGATAGGCAGTGGCGTCTCATTTAGTTTTACTTCCCGGGGGAGGTCTTGGCACTATTTGCCGATTTGTTAAGAGACGTCATCTTGAAGCCTTTAACTAACTTTTCTTTGTTAAGTGGGAAAAACCATTGCTGTATGCAAATTTATGTATCAACGCCGGGCTTACTGTAATTAGTGGGAGCTCGCCGCGCAACATTGTATTATCATCGTGACTTTCCTCTGCACTCTTTTGGGCCGCTGCCCACCGTTTTGCTTAACCCTTGGGTCTACCCTGTTCTACACTGCAGGAAGCAATCACCAACCCCAGCGTCCTTTGAAGCATCACCGAGGCTTGGACTCCCAACAGACTACCATGCCTGGGCTAAGGTAAATTTGTACATTGTTAACTGTTACGCTTATCCAGTGCCGGGTGTGTTATTATGATTTGTTTATTGCGCAGTGTGCGGAGTTATGAACATTGCGTACGTCTTTGTATTTTAAATTTGTCAGTTGATCATTAAAGGCGGAAGCTTTACTTACTCCTGCCAATATTTCAGTTGTTTTTTTCTTTGTAACTCTGTTTAGATTAAGTTAGTTCTTGCGTGGGATCCCCTTTTTGTCCTCAGCTAGGGTGTAACCTTTTTGATAGCCGATTTTTGGTTTGATGTACGAAAACTTAAATCATTAAATTTCATTATTGGCTAAATTAATTATTGGTTTGATTTAAATGTGTGAACCTATTGAGTCCTCAACTAAATACGGCTTTAGCCGAGTGTATTTTTATGTAAAGACTAGAGCATGCGATAGAACGCGTAAGCCCTTAAGATCAGGGGTGTTTTGTATTTTGTTATTAGCTTCCAGAGCTGTGGCCATCGAAGGTAAGTGACTTCGATTTTTGTGGCCACCCTACGTTTGCATCCGGCGTCGGTGGAGCTGACGAGTGACGCTGGAGTGGTTTGAAGCAACCTGGAGGACCCTCTTCATAGCTACGTGGTATTTCTTGTTTTCGCTGCGTTAGCAATTCTCTGTTTAAAAACAAGTGGCGCTCCGAGCATTTTCCCCATTTATGAATTGAATTGTTAGGGATTAGAATAGGATAACCCCTGTCGGTTTCGTTAAGTTAGTCGAACCATGCCTTCCCGATTAAGCTAGTTGAGGGTAACAGAAGCCGAGCATCTGCTTCGAGACATTTTTAGATCTGTGTCTTTTAGGAAACCGGCAAACCCTTCTAACCGTAGATCGCTTTTGACGTTGAATACATGCAATGTCGATTCATTAAGATTATACCGTAACACAGCTTCAATGTTTTCTTGGTTCCTTGTTTTTGGCCTGCCAGGACCTGCTTTAGAAGCTACGCTTCCTTTACCCCTATAAACATCCACAATGTGACAAAGAGCCTTACTAAAGGTGCCATAGTGAACCGCCACATCTGGAAATTTTTCAATAAAATCGTCAAATACGTCTCGCATGGAATAGACCCATTCACCATTGATTCTTTGCCATTTCTGAAATGCATTTCTAGCATGGACCGTTTTTGACCGTCTGTGAAAACCATAACCTAAAATATACAAACTAAAAGTTTTGTGTTTCACTGAATGTGTATGGAGTTTTGCACAAACGACTACTACTTACGGCGTGCACGGTGGTATTGTGTTCACTGTAATAAAATTGTCTTCAATCCGAGTTTTCGGAACTGTTTTTTTAAGTTCAGTTCGGTAGAAATTGTTTGAGTTTGTTTCAACAAATGTGCACAGACCTGCAATATGGACAATGTAATGCTAGCACAATTTAGTACTTATAAACCAGAATCATTGCTGAATTCGCTGTGAAAAATGATTTGATACGTTTCAAATCGAGCTGACAGTCATAAAGTGACTATTGTAACTGAATTAATGCTAGACATGCAGTGTATAGCAATATTTCTTTTTTTAGGTCCTCTTTGATGAATCTAATTTTGAATCACACATTACCTACCGATGTACAGTGACTTCATAAATGACCGAATGCTGATTAAGCACGTATATAGGCAACCCATTTAACAGAACTTGGCAGTACTGTATGAAAACCATTCTCTTTCAGTTTTCGTAGCAGTGGCGTCCGAGTGGGTACTGGGAGTAAACACTTTATTATGTTACCATTTATTAATTTTGCATTCAGTGAAAATAAATAATACTCAAATCAACCTAGCTCTTATGAAAGCAGTCTTAATTATTCAAAATCATAAAATTTTATCACGCAAGGAATAAACTAAAGTAAATCGGAATAATCCTAAAGAATACATTTTTTATTATAAACATTTTATTGATACAGAATTTATTCAAGTGTCTTAATGTAACGTGGAAACTTCATTTTCAATCACATCAATTTAATTTTCAGTTAGTTTTAGGACAAAATAGTATATTTAACTAGAAACGCTCTGACAGTCGCTTCAAGAGGCTTGCGACACACGACACATGTGTTAAGGGCAGGCGCACAGTCAGCACAGGCGATGATGTGTTCGCATACGAGGAATACCACACCTACTTCCTTCGCGTAGCAGATCTTGCACTGGGTGCAAGAGTTCGACGACTTCTCCTCGGAAGCGACGGGTTCTTCGGTTTTCGTTTCTTTAGGCTTAGTTGCTGCTTCGGACGTAGACGGCGCAGTGCTGCAGGTCGACTCGGGCCTAACAGGATTGATATTCAGACTGCTGGCGGAAGGCATCTGGAGGTTGGCAGCTTCGTCTAAAGTGAGGACGGCCGGCTGCTTGCTGCACACCTCGGATATGTAGTCGGGGCTCTTCTGCAGCCGCTCGAAGTTGCACTTTAAGAACCACTTTGTGTACTGCTGCCAGGGGTTGTCGTCCCAGTTTTTCAAGCAAGCTGCAACTTTCTCCCGGAGAAGCGGGGCTTCGCCTTCGGCTTAATTAGTGCTGGTGTACTTTGTAACGGCCTTGGTATCTTCGCTCACGGTGTGCTTCGCCAGCTCGCCGGGTAACAGAAGCCTGACGGCCGTTTGGATCTCCCGGCTCGTGATGGTCGATCCCTGGTTGTAATGCTCTCGAAGATGTCGCAACTGATTTGTGTGGTATTAGTTGCATTCGCTTATTAATGTCAGCTACCTTTTCTTTGGTTAAAATAGTAGATCTGCCTGTTTATTTACTTTGCAGATGCAGTTTTTGTCTTCGAAACAGTGAATAATAATCCGCTTATCGTGAGCAAAAGCATGGTAATTGATTTGTACACCTATAAACGCCTTGTTCGATGAATCACTGAATGGAATATGGCCATGAACCATGCTGATTTCGGGTTCCACTGCAAAAGTGAGCCAGTAGAATAAAAGCATCTAGTTCAGGTGTGAACGGCATGTATATAATTTGTAATCTAAAATAAGACTATAGGTAATCTCAAAACTTTAAATTTGTTAACTAGTGTGTATACGTACACCAAACTCAAATACACTAATTAGAGAAATGATTTTTGCAAACGAATAGTACGCTCAAACCATAGAAAAATAACTGAAACCGGCTGTAAACTTGGTACAATACCTTGCACAAAGAACGAACACCAATGATTAATTTCAACGTCCAAATTTTGTTATGATATTGGTACAGGGGTCTAAAAATCGGATTAAAAGAATACAGTAATTTGAAAATAATGGGGATGAATTTAGATGTGAATTGGATATTAAAAATTATTAAGATGCATTTATAATAAAAAGAAAATAGTTTAATTAAATGCAGCTGATTGAGAAACAGAAGGATTCCAACTTAATTTAATATCTAAAATAAAAGTGAAAATTGATGACAAATACTTTTTCGAAATATATTATTGAACATAGTAGGTATTAATCAAATAATAAAGCTTTTATAGTGTGTTGGACTAAAAAAATAAGCTAGTTCGCTAAGGAGATTTTATTAGTGATATAGAAAATTTGAAACGAAGAGCATGTAACCGAATTTTGTAACTAGAAATTAATATATAAACCCTTTAAAAAGTTTTTAAAGGCATATTTGGTGTATAGAAGGGTAAAAAGTTAAATAAAAATTGGCGTGGTGTAAAAAAAATAAAATATAAAGTGTTAAAAGGATGGAAGGTATGCAGACTATATGGAGGAAGATAAAGAATGTGGTGAGAAGACCAAACTAAAACATTTGTAATCTATAAAAGCAAATAAAAGGAAAGAACTACTGAATTAAGTTTATTGTAACATTACATTTGACATTTTGCATCGATTGAATTGGATAACAAGGAACAATTTGCAAAGGAAGAGGATCGCATGGAAGTCGTTGGCAGAGTGAGCATGTTTGTGGGGCTTGTCAAGTGATGTTCGGTGGCTTGTCTCTGGTCAGGATTCTTGGTGCTAAGCTGTGACGGACTTCAAATGAGTGATTTGGATTGAATATTAAAGTAACGCAACTACGAATGAGGTCTGTTTGGATCTGTGCTGTGGTGGAGCTGTGTAGGTTGATTCAGGGGGCAAACTATGTTTCTGGATTAATTTGGACATTTTGGCAGTTGAGTGAACAGTTGAGGCCTTCGCCGAGGTTTCGAGTGAGCAGATCTGGTGTGATCAGTTGTAGAGTTAGACGAATTGGTTTCAGCAGAGGAGAGTGTTAAGTTCAATAAAAGGTAAATTAATCCAGGTATTAAGAAATAAAATAAAGATTAAAGTGAATGAATTTTAATTAAGGTAGTACTTACTATTTGAGATTGTCGTATAACAAATGTAAAGATCAAGTATTTGTAATTGAATTTTTAAAACTGGTTTGACGTATCATTTGACAGAAGTTTTTGAATTGTCATAATTAAAATAGGAACATCAAATTTCAGAATAAGCAATCTAGAAAAAGGAATCCGCTCTGATTTTCAGTCAAGTTTATCTACTGGAGCTAGCAGAAAATAATTTTGAATATCCAAAATAAATAAGGCAATTAAATTGATTAAAATTTAATTATAATATAACAAATATTGGTATACAAAGTTGAGCTAATCACCCTTACAATATAAAACTGCATACAATATAAAACTGCAAGTGTAGCCAGCATCAAATGGAAAATAACTAACGCCAAAATAATGACATTCAAAAACGTTCGATCATTTCCGAAGGCACTGTATATACCCATAAATAAATAACGTGTGTCAAAAGTTTTGGAATCGAGTAGCTACTGAACGTAGTTTCTAATTTATAAATGCTACTATGCTTATACTAAAAACTCAAATGTCAATGTTTGTCATCTAAAGTTTACCTGAGACGAGAGACTTGTCAGCGATAGGAAACCTAATGCTCGCTGGTGATTGGTTTAGACGGCGGGCAGATGTACGCCAGGAAAACTTCTACTGCGTTCACTTTCGTAACGATTAATAGTTCTTACGTTTAATAGCAGGCAACCCACAATGCATCGCTGTTGAGATTTATACCTAGCGACGCTCGCCTCTGTAAATCGGGTTCGCTAGATCCCGCTCATTACTGCACAGTTTCATCGGATAGACTTTAAGTAAAATATAGTTGCATTCATAAGTTAGGAACTACTCTCAGTGCCTATTCGTTTCCAAAGCTTTTGGAACACACGTTATAACAAAAGTGACATGGAATGAATAAAAAAATAAACTACTTGAAAAAGAAAGAGGCACATATATGCAACATTTTAGTTAAGTAAGCTCGTTGTGTATTTTTATTAAAACATTTTGTTATAAATAAAAACTAATTAAAATTTTACCAACTTCTATGTGATTACTAAATAAATAATTTAATTATTTAGTTTATATCAGGCAGTCAATCGTTCCGTCATTTTTAAAATGTTAAAAGTTTATATTTCCATGGAATTTGTCGTAATGCTACTACCTATGTCATAATTAAAATCAGCGACAAACCTACTAAGATATGATTGTTCTATATTTATTTCCTTCTTACTCAAAAGTTATCTCTTTTTTGTTTATACTATCTCATTGCTGTTATACCATATGATCGAATAATTATATCGTTCAGATGGCTATAAAATTTATGTTTGCAGTGATGAGTAAAGGTACAAATAATTCCACAGCCTTCCAGAGGATAAAAGTATTTTATCATATCATATTTAGTGATGGGTTCATCGGCATTTAAAATATCAACAAAATAAATTACTTAAATATAATAATAATAATAATAATAAATGTCTTTATTGCTACAATAAATATTTATATATACATGCATATAGAAAAAGAAGTAGCAAAAGGGACAGTTCAGCTACTCAGTTACCTGTGCGTTGCTCTTCCACTGAACCTGTTCTGTACACAACATCGAACATAAACGTCTAAAATTAAACTAATAAATAAATATATGTGTAAGTAAAGTAATGCCATCTAAAACGCATATAGGCATATATAAACATAAACTTAATAACTACTTAATTACGGTTTTTTATAGACTGGGAAGCATTCGTTTCAGGCGAAAGTTAAAGCAAAGTAATGGTAAACGTTTCAAGCCTGATTTAAGGTTATTATACCGGGTGGCCATAAATATGTGAGATCCCGGTAGCCATGGAATTAGCTACTTATAAATGTTGGTTAGCATTATATTCCAATTACGATAAGTATTGGTACCTATGTAATGTAATAAAATGCAATAAGAGGAGGGGAATGTGCTCCGGATTCTGCAGTTTAGCCTACGACTCGATTATAAAAGTCTCCTGTTATAACTTCATTACTTATTGCAATCTGTAATAATTTTTGACAGATAGGAATTTTAGTTGTGATGACATTAATGACATTTAGTTTAGTTGGATTCATCACTTTAATAAAGCGGTGTTGATTCCAAAGGTAATGTGATATCAGATATTTATGGCCACCCGGTATAAGTTAACTATTCCATATGTAAAAGAACGCTGGAAGCTTTCAGTGGCATGCTGAGGAGGCGTATGTTCGAAAACAAATTGTATTATAGGGATAAATAGGTATTTTGTGAAATAAGCTGGCTGAGTACAAATATCTACTCGTCGACATTTTTAGCTATTTAGTTTTAGTTAATTTGTAAGAAAGATGTTGATACTTGGGGCTGCCATAAGCTAACCTTAAACACGAATTTTTAATTCTTTGTATCCTAAACTTATTCGAATTCAATTAGTTAGGGCCGTAGCACAGTCACAGTAATCAAATATTGACCGCACCAAGACATTACATAAATAATTTGTTTGTAGACAACTTAGAATATGTTTGTTCTGGTATATTTGTTTTAGATTACAGTATGCTCTTTCTATACACTTACTACTTAGTAATGTGAGTTTGAAGCCTTAATTCATCATAAATATAATAAGCCTAAATTTTTTACTACAGTTGAAAATGTTAAGGATGTATTATTAATTTTTAAATTTAGTTTAACTGATTTATAATTACGTCTTTATGCTTTCCAAAAACAATTACATTCGTTTTAGAAGGGTTAATTTGAAGTGAATGTTTATTCGTCGAACGAGATATACAATTGCGTATCATCCGTATAAAAATGACAACTAGAATATTTAATGTGAGTAATAAATTGGAATATATTTTATACGGAGTAAAGCAAGCAAATATTCTTGTAGAAACAGCACTTTTTCGTCTATATTACGGCACTCATGTATATTGTTTCAGAAAAAGGACTATAGGTCATTAGAAAACTGGCCAAGATTAATATCTTTGTATGATCTGTATGCATTACATTTCACCAGTTTAGTTTTGAAGCTACGATAAATAAAATTGTAATTCGATAAATGATCAAAATTTATTACACCTCTACCAGTGATATTTTCAACAAGTTTTCATGTATTAAAGTCACATAGGCAGAAAATGTTATCAACCATTGGCATAATAGTGGCAATTATTGTGGTATCAAAGAGTTAAAAAATCTAACATAGGAGTTTGCACCTTTATTGTTAGGTAACAGCACCAAAAGCAACACAACTTTTGTCTAGAAGAATCTGCACTCAGAGTTGCTTAATGTTATCCTCAGTTTGAATGATAGTAAAATTTAAGTTTGATTTAAGGTACAGTCGTGTGCAAATAAATCTGGGACAGTGTTTTTTTCACATGCAGATTCAGTTAAGAATTGAAGAATATCTCCATGGATTTCCTGCTATCAGAAAGAGTTACATTAAACTTTAACAGGTACTGAAACCCGTAACTCTCTCTGATAAGAGGAAATCCATGGAAATATTCTTCAAATTCTTAACTGAATCTGCATGTGAAAAAAACACTGTCCCAGATTTATTTGCACACGACTGTACATGCATACTCCACCCCCTCCTACATGGAACCGATTTTCCGAATTAAAGTATAGTTTTACATCAATATTTTCAGAACGTATTTGGGGAGACAACCAAGTTTCAGAAATTGCCAACACATCGTAATTCGCTGTCAACAAATGCTCCTTCAATCCAGTAAATTTTAGTAAAGTACGTTTTTTTCCTATAAAAATTTTCAAGGTCACGATAAAATTGGCAAAACTGTAAACGACTTGTGTCATTTTGACATTTAAAATTAAATTTTCAGCTTTTCTTTTTGAAAATGAATATGCGTAAAAAACGGAATCTTTTAAAAGAAGCAATTCTGAAGTGCCAGAGGAACTGTTGGATCTGCAGCCTGATAAGATGCCAGAAGAAGAAATTTACGAAAGATTACCTAAGAACAAAACTCCTTAATGCCAGATTTTAAATTTCCCACCAATTTTTAGTTCTAAAAAGTTACTAAAACAAATTCTACCAACATATATTTTTTAAAGTAATCCAAGTAATGCCAACATAAACCCTAAATTCTTTGACCTCCAAAATTTTTATAGGAAAAAAACGTACTTTACAAGCGATTTAATGTTTATACAGGGTGTATACAAATTGGCGCAAAAGCTCCAGGTAGCGATATTTATTGTAAAATTTTGAGTCGAAAGCCTTAATACTAAAATGTTGAATTGGTCTTCATAAGCCCTCACGAGCGGTACATAGAAAACTTTATTTTTTTAGGTAAAGTGCCTTTTTTGTTCTAAATACGTCAAAATGTCATGAAGGAAAGTTATTCAAAATGTACAATTATGGCCCCATGCAAAATTTTATTTTGAATAACTTTCTTCCATGACATTTTGACATATTTACAACAAAAAAGGTACAGTCGTGTGCAAATAAATCTGGGACAGTGTTTTTTTCACATGCAGATTCAGTTAAGAATTGAAGAATATTTCCATGGATTTCCTGCTATCAGAAAGAGTTACGTTAAACTTTGACAAGTAAATGAAAATGTAGCTCTTTCTGGTAGCAGAAAATCCATAAAGATATTCTTCAATTCTTAACTCAAACTGTATGTGAAAAAAACACTGTCCCAGATTTATTTGCACACGACTGTACATTGCCTGAAAAAATCATGTTTTTTATCTACCGCTCGTGAGGGCTTATGAAGACCAATCCAACATTTTAGTATTAAGCTTTTCGACCTGGAGTTTTTGGGCCAATTTGTATACATCCTGTATGCGCACATCTGAAATCATACATGAAATTAGAAAATTCAAAGAAAAATATAAAAAAATTACAAATTACAAATGCAAATCATTCAGTTAATATAGAGTGATCACTATAAACTAAACGCTATGGTAAAACCATATTATTTCTCCAGTTTTAATAAATCACTTTGTGTTTTGATCAAATGCTTCTTGTTATCATTAGTTTTTACCCATATGGCTCCATCAACAGTCCACACATTTTCTTGTCTATATTTTTTCTGGGCCGCATTGAAAATCTCCAACCTGGGTTTTATGATATCTTCGGATATACGTATGCCTGAACCTTTTAGCAACTTTTTATTAGAAAATACCTTTTTTCGATCTTGGTAGCTAAAAAATTTTACTATGATCTGACGACTGCCACCCTGGGCTTTACCGACACGATTTGCACTGTCAATGGCACTTACATTTAAATTTACATTTAAATTTTTTTTAAATAGATCGATAACAAGCTTATCCACATCTTCATTTGGGGTTTCAGGAATTCCAAAAATGCATATATTATTACGTCTGCTATACTGCTGTAAGTCTTCGATGCTGTTCTTTAGGTATTTATAATTTTTCTCATAATCAATCTAGAAATGGAGAAATATGTTATAATCGGTTTTAAAAGGCAATAATATAACAGGTGAAGAGCAAATAAAATTGATATCTACGTATAATAAAAGAGATCACGATGTCTCAGAACTGAGGATATGATTGAAAATTAATTTTATCTACTCCAGTGGGATAAGTAACTCATTACGTCACTCATTTGACACTATTTCAGTTAGGTAATGAAGCTCATTACACCACTCAGTTATGTAATGGTTTCATTACGCAACTGAGTTGTGTAATGACTTCATTACATAACTGAAATAGTGTCAAATGAATGACATAATGACATTTGCCTACTAAAATATTTTTGAAAATGACAGATCTGACATTTCTCTTAATGCACTTTTCTCAATTTTAGGCAGTCGTAGATAAAATTTTGTACAATACATGTGTGATAATCCATCATTAATATAGGTACTTGTGTGCTTACATAACTCGTGCTACGCACTCGTTTGTAATTTACACACACGTATATTAATGATGCTGTTATCTCACTTGTATAGTAAATAACTATTATGCCATTATAGCTTAATGACAATTGCAAAACCTATAGAAACTTATAATAGTTAATTATCTTTACAGTTTTTTTACCTTGAATTTATCAAAACGTTCTCGTGTTGAAAGAGCAGATGCTTGAACCACAGCGATGCCAAGTAGAATGGTAACACTGATCTTCATTATGCAGAGTCTTTAAAATGGAGTTATGTTAGTAAAATAGTACATTATATTAAAAGTGAGAGAAATGAGTCATTATACGCCAGTGAAATTTAGTTAAAACACGAGCGCGTACGACGTTTTATCTTACAGTAGCAGCTTTTGTGCAATGAAGTTTGAAGACGGTATCAACTGTCAGCTGCCATAAAATTAGTAGCAGTGTACGTATAATGACACATTTAGTCACTTGGTAATAATAGCTGCTTTAGTCACTCAAAACAATTACAAAAAGTACATCAAAAGCCACTACTGTAAGATAATAGTTATATACGGTAAAATGAATAAAGAGACATTTTATTCATGGAGGGAGACCTTAGCTCACGAGGAAAAGCCTTAAAATTAAAAAAGGCAGCGATCGAACTCGTTGGATAATATTTTATTAATTCTAATAGAATGAGTCATTATATTTTTATTTGAAAGAATGTATATAAACTTCTGTTGTCTTGATGTCTCCTGTGAAAATTACATTCTTACTCCTCATTTTTCAAAACGTTGCTATACAAAAACGAGCACTTTTTTGACATGGACCCTTTTACAAAGGCGCGTTTGTCGTAACTGTATCTATCTTAGCATAACAACAAGAAAACTCTTTCTGTAAAAAAATCCGACATCCAGTAATACCTACTACAAAATGTATTTACTTATCTGAATTCAAACAGTAATATCAGAACCTAACGGGCATATATTTATTTAAGTGATACTTAAAAAAACTCGTTTGAATTAATAAGCAATGACGCACTTGACACGTTTTTAACAGTGGTATATTTACATGTTAAATTCTAAAATAGAAACTACGACACAAGAACGATAAGAATAACAAAATTAACATAGTTAGTTTTTACTATTAGGAATACAGTAATTAATGGTGTAAACACTACTGCTACTTGACATTTCGGACTTATACAATATACATTAAAAAAATATTTACATCGATTAGATATTAATACGCGTATGTAATTTCGAGCTTGAGGATTGGGATTTCAAAAACTATAAGGGATCGAAAGTTGGTTAAATGGGGGAAAAGTTGCAGATTACCATACTAAACAATATTCAAAAACTGAATTAGACGTAACAGCCGTAGTTATGTTCAAAAACCCAAAATTTGAAATTTGAAATTAAAATTTTTCTAGTCGATTAGTATGTTACTTGAGAACAAAACTATTTTAACATTATTAGCACACTTTTCAAAAACTAATTCAAATATACTTTTGGATTTTCATTTGTTTTCAAAATTTTGAAGGTATTAATATTATCTTATTTTAAATCACATAAAAAATTGCTATGACACCATTACAAAGAGGTTATATTTCTTTTTGCATGGTTATGGTTTTTACTATACTTATGTTGATAAATAAAGGAAGATGTTTTTTAAAGTAGTCCGTGTCTTAGTAATCAGTAAACAAGTGAAATCTTTAATTTACATTTCGCTTCAGTTTCTATAATATTACAAAAAGTAAATTATTTAATTGTATTAAGATTTTTTATTAATAACTGCAATAATTTGTCCGCTAAATTAAAAGAAATGTTTCTGAAAAATCGTTTATTCTATACAGGATGAGTCGGGAAAAACGGACCAAACTCCAGGAGTGTATTATGCTCGTGAAAATAATGTAAAAAAACTCAAATGTCATCCGATTTTTATTTGTTTTCAAGTTATAGCATTACAAAAAACATCTTTTTGTGGGGAACTTAACTGAGTTATTGTAAAAAATCGATATTTTTATTAATTTAAGACGTAATAATTTGCAATCAATTGAGAAATGCTCTATTCATTACAAAAGCTAAAATGAAAATAATGCGTATAACAACATTTGAGGTTTTTACAATATTTTCATGTGTATAATGCAGTTTGGTCCGTTCCTCCCGACTCACCCTGTATAAGATGTTAAAACTGAAATTTATGCTGATGTCGAAAGTTTATTACAGGGGTAGATTTTCTGCTGGGCTGTGATGGGCATTCTATCTCTTAAAATGATCATTATTTGTGAATTATACAGAGTGTTCCGCATAGATTGCATAATAATGCACTGGCGTATTCTTTGGTCAAAAAGAAACAAAAAAGTCCTGATAAACATGGGTCCGGAAATGCTTTGTTTCTGAGATACAGGGTGTTAAAGTTTTCAAAAAAAGCAACCGCTTGTGGAATAAATAATTTAAATCTAAGTGTGCCAAAACATGATCATTAATAGCACTAGTAAACCTTCAAAATTTCACTAAAATCGGTTAAGGGGTTTTTAGATATTGAAGCATTTTAGTTTTTGTCTTAACAGGTTCAGAGACGTGCAAAAATATGGGCTTTAATTTTTTTCTTGAAAACGAAGCGAGATCTGAAAAAAACTCGGGAGACAAAAAATTTGCATTTTTAGTTGATTTATTAAAAAAATTTATAAAAATTGCAAAAAATCTCGTGGGCGTTATTTTTTTGTGCAAAAACCTAATCGTTATGCCGCCCTGGGCACGCCCCTGGAATTGCTACATCAATTGTAATAGGTGCAAAATATACCTCATAAAGTTATAAACAAACTCTAAAAATTTCATTAAAATGGCTCAAAGCGTTTTTAGATAACTTAAAAAAACGAATTAAAAAAACCTTTAACACCCTGTATCTAGGAAACTATGCATTTGCGAATATATGTTTATTAGGACTTTTTTGTTTCTTTTTGACCAAAGAACACGCCAGTGCATTATTATGCAATCTATGCAGGACACCCTATATACGTTGTAATATTTAACAAAACCAAAATGTTGCGATTTTTTTTCATAATACCTAAATGTATTCTTATTGTTTTGTAAAGAGACTAATAAATACTTATAACTAACATATGAGGAAACGAAAATGAAATCAAGCTTGGATTTGAAAATTGAAAGATATGTCGATTATTAATTCACATTATGTTAATGTTCTAGAATGAACTACAAACACGTAACCGAAACCATTGCATAACTGTCACCAACTGTCATGTCAAAATTTTATTTGAAAATTAACTTAAAAACCAACACTTAAACAATGTTACATCTGCTACATCAATCATTTCGATTATAACAACTTTTTGTTCTTGATTAAACATGTGTAATTTAAATTTTGATCATTTATACAACCTGCCACTTCTACAATTATAATAACTGTCTATTTAAATTAAAAACATCAGAAGTAATACAGCACATGACTTAACTTTTTCAAAGCGAACCTTGATTTCGTATTTATTTGCTCACAGGATATTATGAATTGCAGCCTACCGATTCGAAGCTATTATTGAATCACGTGACATGTTTTTAAAATTTTTTCTATGTCTTCAACATTTGTAAATTTTTCAGTTTGAAAATATTTTGTTAATAAATATATTTGTAGCTTTCTATTAATTTCGTGGCTGTTGCAATAAATTACGTTATAAATAAATAAGACATGGCATTTAACAATAGCTTAATTCATGTAGAGCAGATTTTCATTTAATAAACCAATACATTAAAATTTGGTCATACCTTATTAAATAAACAACAACCGTATTAGTATGAACCACTACACGCTGGTGACTGCTAAAAACTGGCTCAAAAATTTACTAACAGTCCTTAAATGCAAATTGAAGAGTGAGGTCTGGTCATGTAGACTAAACATTTTCTTCGTCGTCTCACTTACATCATTTGTTGTTATTAAAGTTTTACCTACTGTAAACATGAGGCCTCCTTAGAGAAAACAGGAATTTAATTATTAAAATTTATTTCTTTATTGGTGATGCTCGATGGATTGTTTAATCTAGTAGACTTAATCTCAGGAATAAGTAATAATTTTAGTTTTCAATTTTTGCTGTAGGTACTTGAGTACTTGAGTATTTAAATTAAACATATGAAATTTGATAACGTAATTATAGCCTTTCGGGCGGTATAAATGTATCTAAACGTTTACTACTGTACAGAGTGTCCGATTTTCTATGGGATTAATTGGAAACTCGGTTATTATGTAACGTTTTCAAAAAATGAATTGTTCTTTGCCAAGGAAGCCATGTAACGGTATCAAATTTTGCAATTCCCTATGACTCAAACTATATACAGGGTGTCCCAGAACTGCCTCCCCACCGATAAGTCATAGATTCCTTAGGTTATAATAAATCGATTAAACCTAATATGCCTTAGTACAAAGTCCTTCCAGTAAGAAGTTATAGGGCCTTGAAGTTCAGTTTCTTATTTATTTTTTCACTGTAAGAGGCACTTTACATGTGACAAATATGCTTTCTATTAGAAAATAGAATGCAGCAGGTAGAAATAATATAATTTAATTTTAAAGAGTGTATGTATAATTGTAACTAGCATAAAGGGGGATTTTGTTTGGGATTATTGTAAAAATAACAAATTTGAAATGTAAACGTATTTTGAAAATATTTTTTCGAATTTAATAAAAAACAGGATATTATACAGTTATTGACGAAAATAATAATATCTAAATGGAATTGGATTGTTTAATGACTACAAGGAACAATAAGTTACATTAATTACTGGATTTGGTGATTGTCCGGAGGACGTGTTGAACATTTTGACGGGAGTTGCCGGTAGAACTGCTTGATTTGGGCGGTTCTATTTGGTTGCTGACTACAGAGTAGGAGCTGGGGAAAATAGAAGATTAGCTTGGGACCATCAGTAAGAGTAAACTTGCCAGGAAGTTGTTGGGTTGACAGTAGCATAGGTGCAAAGAACAGGACCATTTCTGCAAGCTGCCAGGGTTTTGACAGTTTGGAGTTTGTTTGACAGTTGGCAGAGCATCGTGGCTGGTCTGTCAAGAATGTGAACCAGGAACAGTGGTGTTTTGAGGTGACTAGCAGTGAAAGTACGAGGAGTTTAGGTTGGTCATAATTAGTCCTATAGAAGCATATTGAATAAATGACAATTAAAAGAATGAAATAAATATAATAAAGTACTTACTTTAGGGAATTGAGTTAATTACATGTGATTAGAAAGAATATTTGTCAGTTTTGGTTTGATTATTGTTGGATCATTGTTTGAAGTCAAGCTAACAGTTAGTGTCAGTGAATAATGAAAAGTCATTATAAAAATTAAAATGTCAAATAACAGACCACTATATTAACGAACCACCCTTGGAGAGTCTCAATGCAATAAATTTATTAAAAAGAATAGAATTTGAGATTCAAATAAGATAAATCAATTTGAAAGAAAATAGTAGAGCTAATACTACGTAATAAAATAAGCGTCTCAACGTATAAGCCACATCATAATATAAAGTGGTAGTACAACTGTGGGGCTTATTGTAATTGTGATTGTTAGTTAGTTTTCAAGCTATATTTTAGGGCGAATTAAGTGTGAGGAGAGTAAAAAAATCAAATAAACCACGTTGTTTGTCACGACATTATATAAATAATTGTCGTAATCGATTGTGGGGCTCGATTGTAACTGATAAACCAAGTTTATAGTCAGTTTGTTCATTATTAATTGTGAATTAAGAGAAAGGATTGTAAAAAGCAATAATAATTTAAAACGTATCATAATTGATTTCTTTTGAGATTGATAAAATAACAGAGTAGGACAATCAATAATAATAAATAAAGCATCCTATAAAGGTTAAATTTGTAAACAAAACACAAAGATTTACAATTTCATATAAAGGTTTTTAATAAAAGTAATTACATTTTGCGAATTTAAAACTAAAATATGGCAGAAGAGTTTAGAAAAAGATTTGAGGAAATAAAAAGTGAAAGCAGATTACTACAGTCAATTGAGAAAACTACAAAGGAAATTAGGAAAGAGAGAGAGGAAAGACGTAAACGATGGCAGAAGGCAGACGAGGAAAAAGGTTAAAGAAGGAAGCCGAGGAAAGGGAAAATAGGTTAAAGCAGGAAGTTGAGAAAAAGGAATAGCATGAGATAGATGTACAGGGAAATCAGGTAAAAGTACAGGTAGCGGAAATAAAAAGAGATGGACATTTGGAACGGTTTATGCAAACAATGATGGAAAATATGCAAAGAATATAGAATAGGTTGACTAAAGATGCGGAGGAAAGGGAAACTCGATTACAACTTTTAATTCAGAAGAATGCTGAGAAGTTAAAACAGGAAAATAAAAAAGAAGCATCGGAGTTGAAGTGAGATTTGACTAACAAGGCGGAGGAAAGAGAAAGAAGATTGCAACAAAATATACAACAGTCTATTGAGAAAACAGCGGATAAGATAACGTAAAACAGTAAGAAAGATGCAGAGGGAATGAGAAACAGATTGAAAGTTTCAATACAGAATACTGCTGAGAAGCTTATAGAAATGAAAAATAATGCCGAAGAGTTGAAAAAGAATTTGCAACAGTTAATTGAGGAAAAGACAGAGGAAAGCAATAAAAATGCCGAAGAGTTGAAAAAGGATTTGCAACAGTCAATTGAGGAGAAGGCAGAGGAAAGTAAGAAGGATGCCGAGGAAAGAGAATGCAGATTACAAGCAGCTATTCAGAACACTGCAGAGAAGTTGCAAGAACAAAAAGCACATGCAGAAAATATGGAAGAGTTAATGAAGGAGCTAAAACAGGAATTTTATAAAGTCCAACTTGAAAATAAGCAGCTAGAAGAGATTTTAATACAAACTATAGAAGCAAAGTTAGAGAAGAATAAGGAATAAGTTGATGGAAAATTAGAGGGAATGAAATTAACAATAGAAGAATGTATAAGAACACAGAAAGAGTGCGTGGATAAAGAGAGGAAGATAGAAGAGTCCAAATTGGAAGTTATATTTAGAAAGAAAACTTTTGAAAATGAATTATTTTTGGAAATATCAAACAAAGATTTAAAAGAGCCAATGCAGTCAGAGAAGCTGTTAGATGAGGAAGACGATTCTACGGAATATAATGTAAAGGTAAAACAGAATGAAATAGACATTAATGAAGAATCAAATGTGGTAATAGGAGGTTGTATAATTAAAGTCAATAAAAATAAGAAAAAGACAAGGAAGGAAACAATTAAACAAAGACTAAAGGAGGAAGCAAAGAAACTAAAAGAAATGCTGAGACGAAAGGAAGTACCGAGACTTGAAGCTGAACTAAGAAAATTAAAACAAGCAGCGAAAGAAACCAAGGATGTTAAAAGGACCCCTAAAGATAACTTCAAAAGAATTTTAAGATAACAAAAAGAAACTCGGAACTTGTAAATATGTAATATAGTAATGTTTAAATTTTAATAAAAAACATCACGTATTTTTAACACTTAAGCATAATGAAAATTTTACCAGAGGAAGAAGAGTAAACTAATTAAATTGTAAAATTTACCATTTATAAAAGATAATTAAAATAATCACAAATATCTAACATTAATAGTTAGATGAGGCCATTGCACCACTAAAAAAAGAAGACATTATTCCACTATAAAATAATATGGCGTCATTAATAAAGGAAGAGACAATTTTAAATAATTTAGATGTCTTACATAAGAACATAGTTAAAGTGAATAAAATAGATTTGCTATCTGCAACTAAAAGAAAAAATCAACGACTAATCGAATGTTGAATGTTAAAATAATTATTAATCAATGGGAAGGTGTTGTTAGATTGTTTATAGTTAAAGGCCTTAGCGTAGACATGGTGTTAAAAATCGACATAATTCAACAATTGGGAATTAATATAAATGGAGCACATTTAAAGGGGTTAATTAAACCTTGGAAAAGTACCAAAAGTGGCTGCCAAGAAGATAAGTGTTGTCAATTAGAGAAAATTGGAGACGCATTGAAATATAGAGAAGGTATAATAATTAATAATAATGTAATAGAGAATACCGAGAATAATTATAATGATATAGGGTTATTGTTGAATGAGTTAAAAATAGGCGAGAAGAATATACAATTTAAAGGCCGAATATTTGAAATAATTAACAGAAATAAAGAGATTATTAATGAAGAAGTAGGACAAGCACAAAATACATTCACAGGTTGAAGGTTGATGAATCAAAATGTTTTAATAGCAAATCTTATCATATTCCTTTTGCATTTAGAGGACAAGTTAAAAAGGAAATACAGGTAAAAGATGGAGTAATAGAATCTTCAAAAAGTAATTTTATCAATCCTTTAGTAGTTGTTAAGAAAAGAGATGGTTCACTTTGTTTATGTTTACATGCACACAGAATTAATATGATTATTGTAAAGGTTGTTTGTTTAAGAAGTTAAAATGTCACTATGGGAATAAAAATGATTTTTAATTGTTATGAAGTTATGTTAAATGATATTAGGAATGGTTATTGGCCGTCTTTCTTAAAGAATTTTAAAGAATGTATGAATAATTGCAACTAGCATAAAGGGGGATTTTGTTTGGGATTATTATAAAAATAACAAAGTTGAAATGTAAACGTATTTTGAAAATATTCTTTCAAATTTAATAAAAAAACTGGAAATTTTACCTTTATTTGTATTGCTAATTTGATATAATACAATTGACAAGGCTTTAACAAATCTGCGAGGTGAAAACAAGGTGGAAATATAAATGTGAAATAGTGCAAGTATACAGTTATTGAAGAGAGCATGGAATATGGTTTAACTAAATACGAGTAAGAAGAAAATAATAATATTTAAATGGAATTGGATTGTTTAATGACTACAAGGAATAATAAGTTACATTAATTACTGGATTTGGTGATTGTCCGGAGGACGTGTTGATCATTTTGACTGCTTGATTTGGACGGTTCTATTTGGTTGCTGACTACAGAGTAGGAGCTGGGGAAAATAGAAGATTAGCTTGGGACCATCAGTAAGAGTGAACTTGCCAGGAAGTTGTTAGGTTGACAGTAGCATAGGTGCAAAGAACAGGACCATTTCTGCAAGCTGCCAGGGTTTTGACAGTTTGGAGTTTGTTTGACGGTTGGCAGAGCATCGTGGCTGGTCTGTCAAGGATGTGAGCTGTGAACGTCAGGAACAGTGGTGTTCACAGAGGTGATTAGCAGTGAAAGTACGAGGAGTTCAGGTTGGTCTTAATTAGTCCTATAGAAGCATATTGAATAAATGACAATTAAAAGAATGAAATAGATATAATAAAGTACTTACCTTAGGGAATTGAGTTAATTACATGTGAGTAGAAAGAATATTTGTCATTTTTGGTTTGATTATGGTTGGATTAGTGGATTAGTGTCAGTCAATAATCAAAAGTCATTATAAAAATTAAAACTTCAAATAACAGACAACTAGATTAATTAACCACCCTTGAAGAGTCTCAATGCAATACATTTATTAAAAAGAATAGAATTTGAAATTCAAATAAGATAAATCAATTTGAAAGAAAATAGTAGAGTTAATATTACGTAATAAAATAGGTGTCTCAACGTATAAACTACGACAATATATATATAAATCAATCGCCGTGTGTTGGTAACGCAAAAACTAGAGAACGACTAGACCGATTTGGATGTTTTTTTTTGTTTTGTTCGTCTTACTCTCGGGGTGGTTTAGCAAAAAAGAAAATTTGAAAAAATCTAAAGGAAAAGCCGGAAAATTGGAAAACATCGAAAGTTGTTTTTCTATACACTGTACGAATTTCTATTTGCAGTCACACTCTTATGATTCTGTGCTTAATGTTTTGAAGGGTTTTTCCCATCATGTCATAATTCAAAACAACGTTTGCCGGGTCAGCTAGTACAAAATAAACTGGAAACACAATAAAACACTTATTTTACGACTACTTTCTTTAATTTAACATTTTCGTAAATATTAAGAGAATTTTGATAAGTTAGTAACTAAATTGGTAGATTTGATAACAATTTTACAAATGTGACAACTGCAAGTTGTATAACCATACCCTGCAATTAATTTTATTGTTCAGGAAGATTTTTATATTCGAATTGTTCGCTTAAGTGCGATTCTAGTCGTTACGTATTATGTGGATGTATTTCGTTGCGACGAAGCATCCAATCAGCATGAATGCAGTCCAGACGTGTGCAATTGTAGCAAATACTAATACGAGTTTGCGAGCTAAACTTACGTTTATATGGCAAGTGTAACGTGGATGTTGCTTTAATTATTATTTTGTCAGGTCTTTAGATGTATTTTTTACATAAAGTGTAGATTTATGAGTCATTGTGGGCGCATCTCGGGCAGGCGGCTGGTTTAAGTTGTTAAATTCACAGGAAAGAATACTTTTTGTAGGGTTTGTAACCGCAAAAGGTGTTTGCATAGTCAGGTTCCTCATACAGTTTCTGCTCATGAGAATACACGATTTGCAGTGACTTCCAACTTTTAAATTATTGTGGCAGCAATTGTATACATAAAAATTAACAATGAGAATGGTTCTTTCGCAGAAGAAGATAATGGACACATCGCGACTGTTTATTTTTCATAAAATGCATTTGGTTTATTTAATTCTTGCTTCTGTGTAATTTTGCAATTAATTTTTAAAATTAGTCAGCGATTAAAGCTAAACTTTTGGCTTTTCATATTTTTCGGGAAATATTTTTATTAATTATTTTATTAATTCTTAGTACATACGACAGTCTTTTACTACGAGAAATGTCAATTTTGATGTTAATTGGAAATGCAAATTAAATACATATTTTATTTTTCAGAGCTAGTCTTTAGCCAGGAGCAGCATATGTGTAAGGGGCAAACGTTTTTAAGGCTTTACTTATTGTTTTTAAAGATGAATTTATAATTTTTACCTGGCGGTTATATTTACAATACTTTTCTTTCTATAACAGTTTTGTTTAAATACGATAGCTCTTTTAAAAAATAGTCCTTATTTTGTTATGTTGACATTGGTCTGGGTATACATAACATATTTAATAGTTGGTTTTTAGCGATAGTCTAACATATCATTATTGAGAAAAACGGAAACACGGAGAAAGCGGTAAATCAGCATCATTTTAGAAAAAGGCTACTTAATGGTTGGTATCTAGGGTACCTCGTACTCCATATCCCTAGGCCTTGTCGCTAACAATCGAACGAATAGTCAATATATCATAATTTTATTAAGAGTATTAATATATTCAATGTTTGAGAAATTATCTTACAGAGGTAATCAAAAGTCAGCATTACTAGCTAGTGGTCTGTTGACGGAAACGCCCCTGTAGGAATTTCTTCTTGCAAGAAATCGGTAAATTGATTAATTCCCCATTGATATGTAGAATCTTTGTTATGTTCTTCAATTGCCTTCAAACTATCTTGGAATATTTTGAAACGCAGTGCCTCCAACCCTGGACACTCGTATTGCTTGTTGAAGTCGACCTGAGGTAAGACAATAAAATAATTATTTTGTTGATACAAAGAAGCATAATCTGTTATGTGTACAAAAGGCCAATAATTTGACTTTAAACGGCATATATTTTCGAATGTACGATACCATGTTGTATGCTAAAGTGGTAAATTAACTAAAACAGTGCTAGGTATATCTTATTAAAAATTTAACTGTAATCTTCTTTTAAGCCTTGCTTGAAGCAAATTACGAGTAGATTGCGATAAAAATTTCGTAAAAAGTATGAAAACTAAAGGATTTTTAGAAATTAAAATCAAAATCGGCTTTTCTATTTTTGTTTCGAATCTATAAACTGGATTTATGAGAATTTTAACTAAATTGGGCGGTTCTATATTTTACGTATTTGAAGAAACTAACCCCCCGATTTTATTGAAACCTTGCAGGTTTATAAAGTTCTTCATATTTCTTCAAAAACAATTGTAATCTGTTTTTTCTTAAAAAGTTCACTATGTTCACAGTGTCAATTATTTTAAAATTAAACGTTATTCTCATAAAACACGTGCACATTGAATTTGTTTTAATGTATAATGTATGTTTGATGGAATACGAAACATAGGGGAACATCAATGATAAATTCTATTCTATTCTATCTATCCTCTTAATTTAAACTTTGGTTTAAGTGAAATTAAATTAGATCTTGAATATGTTGACTCTACATAAATTTATCATAAGAACATTCTCAAATAAAATATAAATCTTGAATAAATTTGGCAGAATAGAAGCAAAAAACATCTGCACTGCTGATTATCATCAAATATCGCCTGATAGCATTAATAGAAAAGTCTGAAAGTGTGACTAGTTTTGATTCTGCAGTTTGAAAAACCTTGGCACAAGAAAAAGTACTTTTGTACAAGTGACATTTTTGCTAATTCAAAAAAAAGATAGGCCGATTATTATACCGATGGACCCATAATTAAATAACTTGTGTCAAAAGTTCAGTGAACGCTTACTGAACGTAGTTTCTAATTTATGAATACAAGTATGTTTATACTTAAAAATCAAATGTCAATGTTGATATTTAAATTTTATCCGGCGAGACTTTGCAACGATAGCCGGGACTGGAAATCAAATGCTCGCTGGTGATTGGTTTAGACGGCGGGCAGATGCACGTCAGGAAAACTTCTACTGCGCTCACTTTTCTAACAATTTATATTTCTTACGCTTAATAGTAGGCAAGCTACAATACATTGCTGTTGAGATTTATACCTAGCGACGCTCGCTTCTGTAAATTGGATTTGCTAGGTCTCACTCACCACTGCACTGTTTCGCCGGATAGACATTAAGTAAAATATAGTTTCATTCATAAGTCAGGAACTACTTCGTCTATTCGTTTCAAAGCTTTTGGGACACACGTTATAATAGAAGTGAGATAGAGCGAATAAAAAAATAAGCTACTTGAAGAAGAAAGAAACACATAGATGCAAAATTTTAGTTAAGCAAGCTCGTTGTGCATTTTTATTAAACGTTTGGTTATAAATAAAAATGTATTAAAATTTTACCAATTTATATGTAATTATTACATAAATAGTCTAATTATTTAGTTTCTTTCACGCAGTTAATGTCAATGTCATTTTTTAATTGTTAAAGATTCACATTTCTATCGAATTTCTTGTAATTTTTTCTATATTTATATCTTTCTTACTCAAAAATTCTGTTTATTTGTTTATGCTATCTCAACTGGCGGCGGACTACTATAGGTACCTTGCATCCCTCTTCAGGTAAGAATGGGAATTATAGGATGGGTGGAGTATGGAAGAGAGGCCAGGAAAGGTGGAGAAGTACTGCCTCGGCATTCGCCTCAGAGAAGGTACTCGTTGACTCAGGAATGCTATCTCATTGCTGTTATGCCATAAGATTGAATATTTCTATCCTTCAGATGGTTATGACATTTATGTTAGCAGTAATGAGTAAAGGTAAACATAATTCCACAGCCCCCCAGAGGATAAAAGTATTCCATCATATAATATTTAATTATGGATCCATTGCCATTTGAAATATGAAAGACAAAATATATAAATATGTATTCTTAAGTATATCATACCTTATATTTTTCAAACTCCTGAACTGGTGGTTCGCGTATTTGTTCACCGGGAGCTAATAATCCACGAGGAACCTCACTGTTAAGCAAATCAGCGAATTCATTAATTCCCAGTTCGAATGTGACCTTCCCTTCTTTATATAGTTTGTTGTTTTCTTCAATCGATTTCAGGGTATTTGCGAATATATTAAGTCGAAGCTTTTCCAGTTCAGGACATTCATAATTTCTCTCGTAATCAACCTAGAAATAGAGAAATATGTTATAATCGGTGCTAATAGTCAATGAAATAACAGGTGAAGAGCAATTAAAATTGATATAAAGAGATCACGATTTCTCAGAACTGAGGATATGATTGAATATACATTAATTTTATGGCATTGTAACCTAATGACAATTACAACGGCAATAAATACTTATAATTAGTTAATTATCGTTAAAGTTTTTCTTACCTTGAATTTCTCAAAATGTTCTTGTGTTGAAAGAGCAGATGCTTGAACCACAACGATGCCAAGTAGAATGGTAACAAGGAGCTTCATTATGCAGCGTCTTTAAAATGGAGTTATGTCAGTAAAACAGTACATTATATTATCAGTGAGAGAAATTAGTCATTATACGTGAGTGAAATTTTCGTTAAAATACGAGCGCGTAAGCGGCAAGGGAGGTAATCCTTACGAGCGTATAATGGTATTTCACTCACGTGTAATGTACCACGTTTTATCTTACAATGAAGACGGTATTAACTGTCAACTGCCATAGAATTAGTAGCAGTGTACGTATAATGACACATGTAGTCATTTGTGAATAATAGCTTCTTTAGTCACTCAAAAACAATTAAATAAAGTACATCAAAAGCCACTACTGTAAGATAATAGCTATGTACGGTACAGATGAATAAAGAGACATATTATTCAAGAAGGGAGAATCTCAGCTCTTGAGACAAAGCGTTAAAATTAAAAAGGCAGTGTGATTGAACTCGTTGGATAAAATTTTATTAATTATAATAGAATGATTCCTGATATTTTTATTTGAAAGAATCTATATAGACTTCTGTTGTATTGGTGTCTCCTGTGAAAATTTGATATATTTTAACTCTTTCTTTTTAAACGTGGCTGTGCAAAAATAAGCCATTTTTTGACTTGGACCTTTTACCAAGTAATGTGGCAATCGTATCTATGTTAGCATAACAACAAGGAAACACAAAAATCCGATATCAAGTAATACCTACTAAAAAATTTATTTATTTTTCCGGATTCAAACAGTAACATCAGAACATAATAGACATACATTCATTTAAGTTATATTCAAAAAACTCGCTTGAATTAATAAACAATGACGCACTTGACAGAAAAAAAAACTGTTGTTAACAATGCTATATTTAAATGTTAAATTCTAAATAGAAACTGTATGACGGAAGAATGGTAAGAAAAACAAAATTAACATAGTTGGTTCTTATTATTAGTAATACAGTAATTAGTGTAAACACTACTGCTACTTGACATTAATTACACTTCCATTTAGGACTTCTACAATATACATATAAAAACATATTTATATTAATTGAACATTAACAAGATAATGTAATTTCGAGGTTGACGACTGGTATTTTAAAAACTATAAGGGATGGAAAGTTGGTTAAATTGGGGAAAAGTTGCAGATTATCTTACTAAACAGTATTCAAAACCTGTAGTTATGTTCAAAAAACCAAAATTTCAAATTTTAAATTTTCGAATCGATTAGTATGTTACTAGAGAACAAAACTATCTTGACATTATTAGCATACCTTTCAAAGAATAATTCAAATATGGTTTAAAGATGTGCGTTTTTATAATTTTGAAATAATGATACTATCTTATTTTTAACGAACATCAAAAATTGCTATGACACCATTGAGATTATTTTTCTTTTTGCATGGGTATACTGTTTACTATAATTATTGATAAATAAAGGAAGATGTTTTTTATAGTAGGCCGTGTCTTAATCATCAGAAAGCGAGTGAAATCTGTAATTTACCGTTTGATTCAGCTTCTATAGTATTATAAAAACTAAATTTACGTAAATTATTCAATTGTATTAAAGTTTTTTTTTATAAATAAATGCAATAATTTGTCTTCCAAAAAAGTAACAACTAAATTAAAAGAAATTTTTGTGAGAAATCGTTTATTCTATGTAAGATGTTAGAAATGAAATTCATGCTGATGTCGAAAGTTTATTACAGGAGTAGATTTTATGCAGGGCAGTGATAAACATTATATATTTTAATATGATGTTTATTTGTGAATTATTGTTGTTGCATGCGATTTTTTTCATAATATATAAATGTATTCTTATTGTTTTGTAAAGAGACTAATAGATTCTTATAACTATTATGATTTGCAGCCTACCGAGTCGAAGATATTGAATCATGTAACATATGCAAAACTGCAGGTTTCGCAGATTTCTCCTTACTAATGTTTTTAAAATTATTGTTATGTCTTTAATATTTGTCATTTTTACTTCCTTTTACAATAAAGTATTGGATTCACCCCAAAAATTCGAAATTGAGTTTTCAACAGATCTTCACGTTTTAGAGTCCCCTGAACACAAAAAACATATTTTTTTTCATTGGTCTGTCTGTCTGTGTGTCTGTGAACAAAATATCTCAAAAACTAAAAGAGGTATGGCGTTGAAACTTCATATATAAGTTTTGTGTACTATGTAGATGCGATAGCAAACTTTTTAAGAAAATCTCATAACCGGAAGTAGGTGTTTACTTTTGTGATTTTTCAGTTTTTTTCGGTTTTTTCAAAAACGGTTTTAAAGATTTTTTTTCAAACTTCACATTTTTACTACATTTTAAATGTGTATTGATATGAGGTAGGTGATTTTCCAGTTGAATACTTCTAAAATGGGTTTCTTTTGTTTCTTTCCTATTTTTTTTATTAACTCCTATTTTAAATAGAACACCCGGTATATTATTACATTTTTGAATTTAGCTTATAATTCTAAAAAAAAAAAATTGTCCCTTCAACTAACGCTCTATTTTGTACCGTTTTTTGCAGAATTTGTAATTTTTGAAAATTTTTGACAAATGTTTAAAACTTTAAAATCAAATTTTTGTTAATTATAAGATCACTGTAAAAGGAAGTTGTGTGCGTGTATCACACCAGATTTTTTAGTTTGAAAATATTTTCTTAATAAATATATTTGAAGATTTCTATTAATTTCACTGCTGTTGCAGTAAATTGCATTGTAAATAAATAAGGCATGATATTTAACATTAGCTTAATTCATGCCATAGTAGAGCAGATTTTCATTTAATACACAAATACATGGAACATTTGGCCATACCTTGTTAAATAAACAACAACCGTATTATTATGAACCACTACACGCCGCGCCGGTGACTACCAAAAACTGGCTGAAAAAGTTACCAACAGTCCTTAAATGCAAATTGAAGAGTGACGTCTGGTCCTGCAGAATAAACATTTTCTTCGTCATCTCACTCACATCGTTTCTTGTTATTACTTTTACTTACTGTAAACATCAGGCCTACTTAGAGAAAACTGGAATTTAATTATTAAAATTTATTCCTTTATGGGTAATGCACGATGCACTATTTAATTAGTGGATTTAATCTCAGCAATAAGTAATAAATGTAGTTTTCCATTTTGCTATGGGTACTGGTGTGTTTAAATTAAACATATGAACTTTGATACCGTAATTATAGTTTTTCGGAAATTATAATTTTATCTAAACGTTTATTACTGTACAGAGTGTCGGATTTTCGATTGGACTAATTGGGAATCTCGGTTATTATGTAACAGTTACAAAAACGAATTGTTCCTTGCAAAGGAAGCCATGTAACGGTATGAAATTTTACAACTCTCTGTGACTTGGGCTTTATATACAGTGATTACTCTAGTGTGATTAGTTTACTTTAATTCGTATTATTAAGAGCTAGAGATTAGTTTAAAGAATCTCTGGTGCGGCCATGGGTTCTCCTCTTTCATCTGTCGTTGCCAATATCTTCATGGAAGCTTTCGAAACCGTAGCTCTGGAAAGACACGTTACCCATCTTCTTAAATCATCTTAATCGTCTCAATAGTCAACATCCAGACATTAACTTTACCATGAGGATAGAAAGTAAAGGCTCCCTTCCTTTGTTAGATGTACAGGTCTCTCGCCAACTCAGTGGCAAACTTGGTCATTCTGTATATCGCAAACCCACTCACACTGATCGCTAATGCATGCCGATTCCCACCATCAGCCTATACAAAAACTTTCTGTCATCAATTCACTTGTACACCGGGTTTTTTCCATATCCCAATCCGATAATGTCCACGCTCAATTAAATCAAATTCGAAAAGCTCTTAGAAACAACGGTTACCGTGCTAGGGATATACAGTCTGCCATCAATCGCCATCTTCATCCACGGCCACCCAAACCTCCAAAACCGATCCTCATGCAGCAATAGTCTTTCTTCCCTATATCCACTAAGTCACCGATCGCGTTAGAAAGTTTTTTCGAAAACAAAACAATAAAACAGTATTCAAACCACAGAGAACAATCTTACAGTTCTTCCTTCACCTAAAGATGAATTAAACACTGCGTCCTCTAGAGGTGTTTATAGAGTTCCTTGCTCTTGTAATGCTGTATACATTGGTGAAAAAGGACGTTCAATAAAAACTCGCATCTCTGAGCACCAGCGCTCTCTCAAGTCGGGTCTCGTTTCATCATCAGCCATCGCCGAACACCAGCGTGATACTGGCCATAAGATCCTTTTTGATGAAACTTCCATCATCTGCAAATCCCCATTCTTCTTTAGCAGAAAGATTCGCAAAGCCATTGAGATTTACAAACACCCTAACAATCTCAATCGGGACGAAAGCTTTCCCCTTCCTTCTATGTGGAAAGTGCTAATTTCTAAGCCTCGTCCACCGCCACTAAACCGCGACGGCATTTGCTGAACCGCGACGGCTCTTGCCTAAAAATTCTAGACTTTCTCCCTCCGATCGTTAGAAAAGTTTCACCTCTGGCGTGGTAAACACGTTCAGTTACCGTGCTCTTTTGCTTTTTCCTCCTGATAAGCCCCTTACAAAATTGAGCGAAACGTTGATTTCTTCGACCTCAATAATGACACGGTCCAATCCCGGAAGTCGTTTTCTACTTAATGACAATGGCCGTAAAAGCTTTTGAAATCATCTTTACAATGTTTATTTTTATCCTAAAATACAAATCAAGGAATATTGGCCGTTTAACTGAATTACTTAGAAGTAAAAACATGCTTCTGAAGGCTCGTACGCTAGCAGGTGAGGCTACTTTTTCTACACCTAGGTGAGTCTTCGACAGTTGCCCCCAGTTTGTTTTGTAAGGCGGTTGGCTGTACGCTAGAAGCAGGAAGCAGGAACCACAACATTTTATTATCGGGTGGCGGTTTTCTTCTCGCTAACACCTGGATATGCAAATTATGAATTTGAGAGGTGCGCTCTCTCGATTTTAACGAACTACCTTTACTATCGACTTAAAGCGATACAAATTTGGCAAACAGGTTAAGAAATTATCTCTGAAAAGGTCTCTAAGCTCAATCAACACGATCTTCCGTGCGCCTGAATCTTGGACGTGGACGTCTAAGAGCAGATCTATATGTCAGGATGATTTGTCGTGCGCCCATTACTGGAAGGAGGATAGTTCGGAATAGGAAGGTTCATTAAAGCAGTTTTACTAACTCAAGCAAGAAGAGATGTTTCAGGTCAGTCTAAGGTTCTCAGGTAGTTCAACTTCTCATGGAAACGCGAGGAATAGGACTTGAAACAATCACGCGAGCGCTTCCAGGTGCTAGTTACTGAATGCTGGCCTTCTCAGGAATTGGACTGGCAGTTTCTCACTTATCAGGACTAAGGGAAAACGGCAGTGACTGATAAAGCTGTGGGGCCTAAGGTGGACCCCGGCTGGACCTCAGTGTCTGGATTCCAACTTGAAGAAACGACTTAAATGTAAGGTCGAGAGTGGCCGAGCATTCCTGTCTTATATTGGTTCGCGATATCTTTCCATTTCTCTTATCTAGGGAACAAACGGGAGATTGTGATGAATTGCATGTTGCTTGCACTCATCTAAAGCACTTGGTGCAATCGACTACATCTTGCGGCAACGTTCTGACATTTTGTAACCTTTTTCGGGACTTACATGTCTTTGTGTTGCGACTGGATAGCTCTTGTGGTAGTGATAACGCCATACAAATCAATAACGGTAAATAAAACGTTATCAAACAATTTGCAAATTATGTGGTTAAATTTTCGAGGGCAACACCATGGTAAAATAGAAATTTGATATCGCTTCCGGTTTCCGAACTACAGTCAAAACATGAAAAATTCTGCATTTTTATTCGACGGCACCGTTCATTTGTTTTCAAAAATATTAAAACATGGGGATTCCTGATGTACTTTTTACGTAGATTAATATAATCCAGTAGGATAGCGGGTAAACATTTCTCTGTGACCTAAGTAGTGGATAAATTTACTTCAGGGCTTACGACTTTGCTTACGTGAACTCTTGGTCTCCCCAACTTCCTATACCATTGACCCAAACCTTAGTCCTACTCATATCTTTATTTTACTCCTCCTACATTCTACTCAAACATTGAGGAAGGCAAGGGAAACCACCTCAATTAATTATCTCCAATAAAGTCAATGGTTGCACTTAATATAAAGTGCAGGGTGTCTCAAAGAGTTCGGTTCATTTTGACATTTATACTGATGCGCAATGACAGTTTAAATGACGTTTCTTAAATATCACCTTGATTAAAGCAACATATTTGGTGGTTGCCGTGGATGCAAGTGACAAAAGAAACTGACAAAACCCCAAGGGAAAATTTCGATTTTTTGCCACTACAAAAACACACGATTGGTTGAATTTTGAAAAAGCATGGCTTTTCATTGGATAATAAGAGATGTGGGAAATAGTCAACAAAATCATTCTTACATTGCAGTTAACGTCGATTTCGTGTTCCTTGCGGTCTTCACAATGTAAATGTAAAAGTACTAATCTTATTAAGTATTTCATAAAGAAAATAAACTTAGGCTTTACATTTTTATCATTTTACCGTTTTTGCATCTTGAAATTACACCCATTTAAAACTCAGTTAGTGCAAGAATTAAAGGAAGCAGATTACCATTACGATTCACATTTACCGATCAAATATTAGAACGATTTGACGACATTGACAATTTGATAGTTCTGATGGCCGCTAGCTATACATAAAATACTGCATTAGAAGATGTAAGAGTTTTTTCCTGAAAAATTGGTATCAAGAAGATGCGACATTAATTGGCCTCCCAGATGGTTGGACTTTATCGTATTTTACCACAGGAAATTTGCTCTATCTCAAGAATCGTATCCGACAAGAAATTGCTACAATTATAACGGACCTACGCACTCGCGTAATGGAAAATATAAGGCATCGCTTCAAAGTGTGACAGCGGTAATAGCGGCAACGCGCAAATGGTTTACATTTGCACACAGGAATTTCTAAGGTATGTCATTATCACAGTTGCTATGTACATTATCAAAGGTTAGTACATGCGTAACTATGCATTTCTCAGTTTTTCAATGGTTGATGTTAAAGGGAGTGGTATATTCTATAGAAGTCAGCGTACTAAGATTGTGAAATCCAAAGAGCCAACGTATCAGGGAGAAATGTTCAACTAACAGCCTTCTGGAATCCAAATTTAGAGAAGGCCAAAAATATTACAATCCTCCTGGTGTAGATACCAAAGTTTTCTCGAAAAGTCTATATATGCGAAAAGACTAATTCCTTCAGTACAGACACATTACAAGCCACATTAAGAAAAAACCCTGTGGCAGTAAAACTTTCTACGTAAATCGGCTTATCGGTCTATCTCCAGTACTACGTAGCTCAATCAGGAGGTGCAGACTTCCCGAAAACCATCTGGAATGGAACTGTGTAAAGCCAAATGCCGATACATGCATCCGCGGCCCGATTCACCAAGAACTGCCGCTTGTGTCGATATAAATCGACCTACATGGTATCTATCTCAACTCCCATTTACTTACTCCAACGGTAAGATTTGGAAAGAAATAACGAACGGTGAATTGTTTTTAGAAATAAGGTTCGGCTGTAACTTGCTGACTTTGTTGTCGAAGTTTATTAAAATGGGATATGTTGAGATGGTATTAAGCCCACAACTTGGCTCTGTTTGCAGTGCAGCATAATTGACCGATTCAAAAAGCACAGAGTTGGGATATTTTGTATAATTGCAATTTTAAACAAAAATAAAATATTAAATGCATTGATAACGAGATGCGAGAAACAGTAATTAGTCTGAGAGAGGCACGCAAAGGCAAAGCATATTTCATTTGAATTGGCTTGTAAATAAATTAATACAATTTAAAAGAAAAGGTTTGTGTACATGTAAAGCCAGACCACATAAAATTTATTTGACAAAAGGTTTGTTAGCAGCATTTTAAAAGGAGCGTAGTTGTTAAGTAAAAGCAAATGATAGTGAAAATAGTGAGCAAAACAGAAAGGTAAAGCAATATGGAGCATAATATAATATAGAAAATTGCAAAGAGCAATGCTAGAAGAAGGCAACAGAAGAGAAAAGATAGTGACGCGAAAATGGTGAACTTAAAAATCAGTGTATTTAAAAATGAAGTGCAATAGTGCAGAGCAGAGCAGTGACAATAATAAATAAATAACGTTTGTCTGTGCAACGCTATCGGACAATTTTAATTATAAGGTTAAAGAGAATAATTTAGATTTAAGAAAATTATAAATATTAATTATGTACTCAAACTTGCTTCCATTTGTAACCTTTCATTATCAAAAATAATTTCCATTAACATAAGAAAATCAACAGTAACTTAGCAACCTGATGCTATTTTGTTTAAAACAAGAGAACATTGAATAAAGAATTATTTGAAGTTTGCCGAATTTGTGCTCCATATTTAACTAGAATTTTATATCAATAAACGAGCATATTACCGTGTAAAAAGTATTGCATTTTAATGTGCCCATTCCAGTGCATAAGTGGAAGTGTTTGTGGCAATATCCGCCGCGATAAGTTAATAAAATTTTTTCCATCTGATCTTCGAGGGTGAACGGCAGCCTTTCAGTTGAATTTTGCGAGCATCGTTTCCGGCCCAAGAAAGTATCCAGAGCCAGAGATCGGCACTGCAAGTGATCAACAGAGTCTCAACCAACGTCTGCACTTGGGGGAGCATCTCCAGCCGAGACAATTTAACTGCATCTCCGACCAGCTTCGTTCCAGCTCTGCGAGATTTTTTGAGGTCGGAAATTAGCTGTAATTTGGGTGTTAGAGTTTGAGAAACGCATCAAACGACTAGATCAAACCTTGCCGAAGAGGATTTGCGCGTTTCCAACGGTGCAGCTGCGCCGTAATAATTGAAAAATTGCGTGGCGTGGGTAAATTGTGCAAATTTGGCGAGAATCCAAGAGACCAAAAAACAATTGAACGGTCGGAGTTTATTCTACGTCAGAACAAGCAAGAGGCGGTGACGTCATCTTAAGAAACAAGCAAGGGATGTGTTTTTATTAGTGGGAAAATTCAAATAACTTACCTGACGCGCTTTCACAATATTTTCACGAGTTTAAACGTTCAAATACGCTGTGCACTGGCGACATTTTGTGTGTTATCTGTCAAATAGAGATTACTAATATTATCTGCTGAGAGCGAGCAAATGAGCTACTCCAAGTCAAATAACCTAAAATTTATGGCGATAGTTAAATTCTGATCCGACCCTGAGAATAAAGCTTGTGTTTTGCCGAGACCTAGCGTTAATAAATATTGCAATTAGATAAAAATAGAAAGAGGGGCTTTTCAATCAAGTTATTTGTGTAAGTAATTATTACATCTCACTTTTAACAAGCCGTAATTGGCAAAGTAAAACCACAGTACAAAAGTATTAAATCTGAGAATTGTGCTATTTATAAATTGACTAAAATTTAACTTATTAAGATATTTATTTAATATTACAAACAATGCATTGCAATGTACAGTGTGTCTAAAAAAGAACTACATCTAGTGTGCTTTGAATTTCCCATACAAACGTAAAATGTACCGTTTTCGCGCGCTACTGTTAGCTAGTAGTAGACCTAGTAGACGGAAGAAAAGCATAACCTCAACAACAGGCTTTGTTGACAAAATTTACTTGTGGTTTTCGTTTACTTTTAAATTAAGATATGTGCGCATTTTAACGCATTATTCAACAGCATGAATATCGTAAGAAGTAAGACAACCCTTTTTAAAAATGATTAATCCTCATTGTTTTCCAGAAAATAAAAAATATTTCTCAAATACAGAACTTAAAAGTAATGGAAGGTGCAGTTGATCCAAAAAGGGCACTAATAGCTGTTTTCGATAACGTTGACCATTTATGGTGTTATGAAAAAATATTGGTCCTATGATCCTACGACGTGACACAGCTAACCATATTCCAACTTTAACAGGATGTAAAGGAGCTTCAACATAGTTATGTGGATTATCGACTGACCACATTCTGTAGTTCTGTTTATTTACAAATCCACTTAAATGGAACCACGCCTCGTCACTAAAAAAAACTTAAATCAAGAACATCGTTGTTGTTTAAATTTTCTTGGAAAAAGTTGTAGTAATGTATTCGACTAGCATGGTCCCTTTATCGAATTTCATGTACAACAGACACTTTATATGGATGCATGTGCAGTCGCTTCTTCAAAATATTGTGAACAGTACTTCTAGGGACATCTGTCTGAGCTGAAATACGACGCACTGACATTTTTGGGTTTTCTACGACAAGAGCTTCGACATTTTCAATAATGTTTGGTTCAGTGGCTGGCCTTCCGGTAGACTTGCTGTTTTCTACACTTCCTGTCGCCCGAAAATTTTCAACAACGCAACGAATGTGGTGCAGCAAAACAGTTTCTTCGACAATTCTGTTAGGAAACTGCAGTCGAAACTGCTGCTTACAAGTCGCATAGGAATATTGCCATTCCCCATTTATTAACTGTCCTGATCGAAAATATGCTTCAATAATAAAAATGTTTTCTTGCACTGTGTACATCTTGTATTGTATTAACAAATATTTTATAATTAAAACTATTTGAAGTGAATATTTACTTTTTTTTTGACAATTAATTAATGACAGCTCTGGATAATGCAATACCAATAACAATCTAGTGGCATATAAAAATTTACATGTAAACAAATTTCACAGGTAACTAGATGTAATTCTTTTTTAGGCACTCTGTATGTACTAGATGGATGCTTATCAGAAACTGCTTAAAAACTACTTAGAATCTATTATATATTGTGGGTTTATAAGGGTATCGATAAAAGCAATAACCCAAACATCTGCAACACAGAAGCGATTGTAAAACCAATCTCCACTCAAGGTCAAGTTTCTCAACAAACAACCGGCATAATAAAAGGAAACGCGTTGATACATCTATATATACTAAGAGATAAAGGAATAAAACATGGAGAAGGAAGCAAACATCAAATTCAAAACGCCATAAAGAAATAGAAAAAATGCTAGTGGGTCTGATAACATATCAGAAGAATTCCTAAAATCGCTAGGCGAAAATGGCATTAAAATATAATATGCGAAATGCCAGAAAGTGTAAGATACAACATTGTGGCTAGAGGACTGAACGCAATCAATATATGTACCCATCCACAAGAAAGGTAGTAAACAAAAATGTGATGTCTATCGGGTGATTGGTCTTATTTCCCATATCAGCAGAGTTCTACTCAACATAATACATAACAGACTGAAAGCAGATCTCTGTAAAGCAAGCAAGATTCGCTAGAGAAAGAGGGACATGCGAACATATCCTAAATTTTATTATTGAAAACAGTTGATAATTTAACGTACCCCTCTACATAAGTTTTATAGATTACCGCAAAGCTTTTGCTAACATACAATGGGAGAAGTCATAAAATACACTATATTAAAAGGGGGTCCTTGCGCACATCGTACAGATAATCATGACTTATATAAAGGAAATCAAACATTATTCTGGAATGGTACTTGCTAATACATCTATTTCTTTTGCTTCATAATTTGATCATTGACACGTGGCTTAGTAAATGAACCACATTCTTCCAAATTATCCGTTAAGTCGTTTAAATGTAGGTAAAAAAAACTGCCGACGATCACAATATTGATGAAAATACTGTTCAGTAGCTGTAAGGGATTTTTCAGCACACTGAATATAATATTCAATCGTATCACGTTTTTCTCGATTTGGAAGTTCCATAATCTCGAATAAACTAAGAATAAAAGAAAAACTTCAAAGGAATTAAAATGCGTTACAACATACACTCTCAAGTGGTATTCTTTGTTCTAATTGTCATTTGATTGCACTCTCAACTATAGTTTAGTGAATAAAAATGAAAAGCTGAATAACACCTTTATTTTTGAAAATAATCATATCAAGTTTTATATCATTGTAATTGGTTAAAAAGTACCTTTTTGATAATGTCATAGCCATTGTTTCCATTTAAAAACATAACTTTGGGTTATAACTCGAAAATAACAAGCTGTATAAAAAACTAAATTATTTCATCTTTTTAAACTTAGAAATATCGAAAACTTTTTCTATTTTCAATAATATGAGTGCTAGATGAATTTAAAGAAAATTGGAAATTTCAGTGTTTGTTGAAATATCTAGTAAGCCATGGTAATTTCTGAAAAACAAAAAACAGCATTTAAGCGTGCTCGTAAAACTACACTACTTTCTCCATTTAACCGTCTCTCAATATCCAATACGTTTCGAGCTCCTCATGCTAAACATAAAAAAACTCACTCTGTATAAATTCAGCCCCAAAATCAAGTCTTGCACAAGCAAAAATATTCAGAACACAAGAGAAATGGCGAATGCTATACTCAGATAAAATCGTAAGAGATATAAACCTATAATTTTGTTTATTTTATGTATTGAGAGTGATGTAAGTTTAACCCAAAGTTTAATTTTGTTCTAATGGTAGTGAAAGGGACGTTGATTTTACTCTAAGTAGTATTTAAATTTTACTAGTTGTGAATGTAAAATGGTTTATACATGTACACAGTTCTCTTGGAAAAATTGAATTCAAATAAACTCAATAAATTGCAAATTGTTGTACGATTTTCTTCACAATGCCCTACATGAACACACGTTTGCCAACCGCAAAAGAGAGCCTAGCGAAAGCGGAGTACGGGTGCTAAAAGCTAAAGGCGTACTGCAAACCGTAAGTAAAACCTTACGATGAAGATTCAGCATAAACACTCAAGATATTTGTTCAGTTCTGCATTTCCGCGTACTATAAAAGGCTCGACCATACATGGGAGCCATTAAAAAGCCTAGAGGAGTTCTAGTTCTAAATTTGCTCATGAAGCGGCCCCAAAACCTGAAGGATATAAGTCTACGGGCTTTTATTCAGTTGGTAGTGTGAAGGTGGAGGTGAAGATCTCCGAACACTTCGAAAATAGGTGTTTTTCCAGCATAGCTGAACAGCTCACCCAAACTGCTTACAAATCTTGTCTTTAAGTTCTTCTTGGATTACATTACAGCCACAGAAAGGAAAAAATGAAGCGGGGTGGCAAGAAGTATAAAATATTACCAAATCGTCACGCAATATGCAAAAGCGAAAGCATAGTGGAATACCGAGGTTGGAGATCGGCTTCTAAACTATTTCTGAATTCTAGCTGCTGCACACACACTATATAGGTACTGGATACACTTTCCACCGATAGCAAGGGATTTCCAATCTACATTTAATAGTATATTATGTAGCAAGTTTTATAAACGTCACTTTAGTCACGAGTTTTTTAAGCACGAGCAGAGCGTAGCGCAGCGAGTGTTTAATAAACGAGTGACTAGATAGGTTTATATAATGTGTTACATACTATACTTTTTTTACGACCACAAATTTAGACAATATAACATCATATTATTTCATTAAGATTTTGAATCTTATGTTAGGTTAAATTATGCCTGACAAACGTCAAAGTTGACTGTTAAAAACTAACTTGAGTTTTGGCTGTGGCTAATAAAGCAAATACTGTTTGAACCTAACTTCACCCCGTGACTAATACGTCGTTGCCAACTTCAGCCCGTGACTAAGAGGCTCTTTAGTCACAGGTTATGAAGGCATGACTGAAAGGTCACTTAGCGACGTGTGTGTTAGTAGAAAAACATGTTTACATTTTAACCTGCGGAGCAATGTAAAGATATAATTCTTGACAGTTGTATGATAGCAGTATAGTTCAAATAACACCCATTGAGACAAAAGTTTGTCGTGCACTATGTCGGACAAAGTTGAAAATGATATCAAGCACTTGGAACAATAGTTGAAGTGTAAAATCACCCAGAACAACAATAGCAACGACAAGAAACCGATCAACGATAAACTGAATTTTTGAAAGTATAAGTTAACTGGCATAAGCTAAACTACAAACGTCAGAATTTATGTGACGTTTCAAATTTGACATTGGCCTTTTGAAATTTGTTTTGTTTAAAATAAATTTCAACACAATATCTTTGATCAATTTTTACTTCCTTTTACGATAAAGGAAGTATTGGATTCACCCCAAAAATTCGAAATTGAGTTTTCAACAGATCTTCACGTTTTAGAGTCTCCTGATGCCAAAAAACATATTTGTTTTCATTGGTCTGTGTGTCTGTCTGTCTGTGTGTCTGCCTGTAAACAGAATATCTGAAAAACGAAAAGAGGTATGGCGTTGAAGCTTCATATATAAGTTTTGTGTACTATGTAGATGAGACAGCAAGCTTTTGAAGAAAATCGCATAACCGGAAGTAGGTGTTTACTCTTGTGATTTTTCAGTTTTTTTCGATTTTTTCAAAAACGGCTCTAACGATTTTTTTCAAACTTTACATTTTTATTAAATTTTTAATGTGCATTGACGTGAGATAGGTGATTTTCCAGTTGAATACTTCTAAAGTGGGTTTCTTTTGTTTTTTTTTAAATTTTTTTTATTAACTCTTATTTTAAATAGAACACCCGGTATATTATTACATTTTTGAATTCTGCTTAAAATTTTAGAGAAAATTTGTCTCTT
The DNA here is from genome assembly GCA_940337035.1 of Agriotes lineatus. NCBI lineage: Eukaryota > Metazoa > Arthropoda > Insecta > Coleoptera > Elateridae > Agriotes > Agriotes lineatus. Next base: position 72,189 of record CALNHX010003246.1, on the reverse strand, counting down.
CAACTAACGCTCTATTTTGTACCGTTTTTGTAGAATTCGTAATTTTTGAAAATTTAAAAATGAAATTTTTGACTAATTATAAGATCACTGTAAAAGGAAGTTGTGTGAGTGTATCACACCAGATTTTTTGTTTCACAATACCGTAATCTAATAGAGAGAGGGTATTATTTCTACTATGACCTTAACTTTATTATTGTTGATTAAGCATATGTAGGTATGCTAATAATGACAATCATAACAATTTTAATTTGACTTAGGGTTTTTCCTTTTACGGTGCAGCAGATATGGATACTTCTTAATATTCACTTCGTGAATGTCATCTGTGTTTACGTAGTAATAAGGCGAATATAATGTAGATTTTCGAGGTCGTTTGGAAATATCTATAGCTGTTCTGCCGATGTCCATGGCTGGTCAATAGCAAATGAAAAATGGGCACATTTTTTTGTGTTAGAATTTACCCCTCGTAAAAGTACACATTAAACATTGATTTTCAAACTACTATAGATGATCGAATTGTGAAGCATAAGTGGTCTGTAATACTGAATCTCAGGCGAAACTCTAAAGAAGTGTAAAACTGGAGAAATATAAAACTTAACCTTCATTCTAATGAATTTCAAGGTTGCTGCTGTATTTAAGTCACAAGCAGGCTGAAATTTAAAAGTTGTTTTTGTACTTTCTTGAGCAGGCAATTGGAAATAACCAACAGTAAAAAAATAGGTTTGACTTGAATTTATTTTATCCTACCAGAAATTCTATAAAAATTGCATTTTAAAAATAAAAAGTTACCTTTACCCGGTGGTTGATGATTATAGTGATTTTCGACATCCGGAAATTTGCCAAACTTGTCTTTTATAGAGGCGGTGCAAGAAAGCTTACTACACGAGTGTATACTAAACAATTATTGTCCTCAAGCATTTCTATAAATATATATAATTTGAATGAAATTAATGGTTTTTGTTTTACAATTCCAAAATGAAACGTGCATTAGCACGCACTCACCTATCGATCTATCTATATTCAGATGTATTTTCTTTATAAACCACGTTTTTGGGGCTCTTAGGCCTCAAAACGTGTATTTCTACAAAAATAGTTACTTTAAATTTTGTTATAATTGAAATGCTTCCATAGACTGGTAGTATGTGAAAGAAAAAGATGATTCCGCAATTCCATAACAGCTATACTCTGCAACGAGGATTTTATCAATGGCATTGTTGAAAGGGTGAGCGAAAAGTTGAGCGAGTCTCTTAATAAAAGGTGGGAAAAACAAGAGGCATCAATTAAGCAGTTAACGGAAGAAAATCAAATGCTAAAAATTAAAGTGGATGCATTGGAACAATATTCGCGTCGGAATAGTGTTCGCTTGTTTGGTGTAAAAGAAGAGGACAAAGAAGACGTTGAAAACAAGGTGATTCAAATCTTTAAGGGCATACTGCATGTCGATATCGCTAAGGATATGATATATAGAGTGCATCGCACCGGCCCGAAATTGCAGAATCGAGATAGAGAGAGATCTATTATCATAAAATTTACCAGTTATAGATATCGATATCTCGTTCTAAGCAATCGCAAATACCTAAGGAACACCCCGTATTCCCTAAAAGAAGATCTAACACGGTCGCGCCTCGATTTAATGAAGAAAGCGGGAGAAAAACTTGGTCGTAACAACATCTGGTCCCGTGATGGTACTATTTACGCTAGATCGAACGGCAAAATCGTACCCAGAATTTGGAGGACATTCAAATTTACAAGCCGTAGCGCAACCCTGAGTGCACATGATATCGTCTGCCTGAGGATGAACATGTCTGATAATGTAAAAACTTCGATTGAAATCCTGTACAAGTTAAGTTACTTACTTTTGTTATTATTTATTTTTATGGTCACCGACCTCGCCGGGAGGCAAAGTTGTTAATTTTAAATTAAGTTTTTGTTGGTACTTCATCTGATATTAGTTTAATATATTTAATACTAGCAAGATGCCCGTTCTTCGTACGGACTACAAATGTTTTCTTCTCTTCTAAATCTTAAATAAATCCTGGAGTGCCTCCCCGTCACACAATACGCTAAACTAAGGCCGCAAAACAATATTGTAGGATAAATGGAAACAATATTCTTTCGAAAAAAGTTCTCCTTAACTCTTCTATGCTTTACGTACCCCCTGGAAATGTGTATGTAATTGTCGTTGCCCTTGTAGAGATTGATAAAATTATAGTGTTAGTATGATAATGAGATCAAATCAAAAGAATATGTACGTATAAAATGTTGTATTCATAAATTATAGCAGGATACCTGTTTCCACAACTTGGGGGTGGATTTTCAGAAATCCTTTTATTTTATTCTAAGACATTTTGAGAAATTCGTGAAAACACAGTTTACCCCTTTTCACCCCCTAGGAGTGACATTTCGGAAAATTCGTTCAGACCGTTTTATCTTGAAATGAACCCAGAGCGAAAAAAAAAATAATAATTTTAACCTCCCACCCCTTTTCAGTTTTTCCTTTTTACCTCTTTAGGGGTGGAAGTAAAAAAACCCTAAAACCCTTTTCTAAAGATTTGAAAAACACATCTATATGCTTAAAAAGAATGCTCTAACTCAACAAACACACGAGATACAAGTGGTTTTATCATTCACGCCGAATACAGATTCGCACCTTTAAGGGTTGATTAGAGCAAAATTCTGAAATGTGTTTTTAGGCAGGTGATTTGGATACCTATGCATGCAAACACCTAGTCGATAGCTTACTGGGTTTAAGCGATACTGAGGAATTCGTGAAAATACACTTTACCCCGTTTCACCCCCTTAGGGGTAAATTTTCCAAAATCCCTGTCACCACTTTTTAAATATTTTATAAAGACATCTACATGTCAAAAAACAAAGTTCTAACTCAATAAACATAGGAGATACGAAGGGTTCTTTAATTTACCCCGAATCCAGATTTGCTGCTTTAGGGGTTGATTAGGACAAAATCCTGAAATACGTTTCTAGGCATTTGCATTGACAATCGTTGCAAGTAAATACCAAGTCGAGATCTAGGAGATATTAAGGAATTCGTGAAAACGCATTTTACCCCTTTTCACCCCTTTAGAGGTCGAATTTCAAAAAACCCCTTCTTAGCACTACCTTACGCAACAAATTGAACCTTCCACCAAAATTTCAAGTTCCTAGTATCAGTGGTTACGGCTGTGCGTTGATTAGTCAGGGTTGTGACTTTCCTTTATATATGTATAGATTTAAGATTAATCAAGAAATTGATGAATTATTTAAAACTAGCACATTTAAATGTACGTTCCTTGTTGGCTGGTTTTGGTCAATTTAAAGAGATTATTGTTGAATATGATATAGTTGCGTTAACAGAAACTTGGTTGAATTCAAACATAAGCGATGGTGTAATTCACATTGAAGGCTACAATATTGCGCGTAGAGATCGCTTGTCGAAGGGAGGTGGAGTTATATTAGGAACAATTTAAAATTTTCATTGCTAGATAGATCTGTTACTGACTGCTTGAGCAATTGTGGCTGAAAGTGGAAATCGCAGGAGAAGGCTTTGGGGTAGGAGTTATTTACAGGTCACCGTCGAACAATTTCGTAAACTTTTTAGATGAATTTGAAAATTCTCTTTCAGTGGTTATACCTTCTACTCATGATTTTTTTTGTTTAGGGGACTTCAATGTTGATTTACTTAAGCTGAATGACGCCACGAACTGTTTTATGGACATGTTGGGTGCTTATGGTTTATACCAAGTGATCAATGAACCGACCAGAGTGACTACTACCGTATCTACTTTAATAGATTTAATTGTAGTATCAGATATGTCTAAAATTTTATCCTCTGGAGTACAGTATGTACATGGCGTCACTGATCACTTTTTAACTCACTGCCAAATCTGCTACCAGGTAAAAAATAAAACATCAAAATTGTTAACATTTAGAGATTTTAATAATTTTGATTCAGTAGCTTTTAATGCTCAACTTACCAGTTTGTCTTGGGAAACAATCTACAACTATAATCGTATAGATGATAAAATATCTTTTTTTAATAATAACTTGATAGGACTATTACATGCTCCTTTGAAAACTGTTCGAACTTCTAAGAGAGGAAAGCACCTTGGCTTACGGACACTATTAAAATCATGATTAAACTTCGAGATAACGCTTTAGCCCCTTTTTAAAGTACTAAAAACTCAGCTCACTGGGAATTTTACAAAAATCTACGTAATTACACCACTGGTGCAATAAGACGAGAGAAAAAAGCTTATCTTGAATACAAATTTAGAAATTCGGACAGTAAAACGTTATGGAAAGAGTAGAAACATGCGGATGTTTATAGTAAGTCTAAGAAAGAAATACCTCCTGACTTAGCAGATGCTAACAAAATTATGGACTATTTTATTACTTCTACTGCAACTAATTATCAACCTAATCAAAATTTAGTCAACTATTACAATTCCAATAAAATGATGAATTTCATTAACGAATTAAAGTACACTGAAGTTGATGATTCTAACATTATAAAAATTATATAACCTCACAATCCACAGGTATTGATGAAATTTCTATTAATATGATTAAACTGTGTTGTCCGACTATAGTTCCAGTTATTCGACATATTGTAAACTTCTGCTTAGTTAACAACGTATTCCCCTCACAGTGGAAAACCTCTATCATACATCCATTGCCGAAAGTGAGCACGCCGTCCGACTTCAAGGATTTACGACCAATTAGCATATTACCCGCTTGTTCCAAAATCTTAGAAAAATGTATCGATTATCAGATAAGGGTACATCTTGATAAGTACAATATATTATCAGATATGCAATCAGGTTTTCGAAGAGGTTACAGCTGTGCCACGGCTCTACTGCACATCACTGATGATATTATTGGTTCTGCTGATCAGGATAAATTGACATTATTGACATGATTAGACTTTTCAAAAGCCTTTGACACAATATCTCATGATATCTTGCTCAGTATACTACACTATGTGGGATTTAGTGCTGATGCGGTGGAACTGGTTTCCAGCTTTATTACAAACAGAACTCAGGCTGTTGTGGTATCTGATTTCAAATCTGATATGAAAACTGTGGCTTCAGGCGTACCTCAAGGTTCAATCATGGGTCCTCTATTGTACTCTATCTATACTGTAACTTTTAAAGATTCAATAAAATTTTGTAAATATCACTTCTATGCCGACGATACACAACTTTATTACAGTTTTGATCGTCATAGTATTCAAAATGCAAATGAATTAATAAATCATGATCGACAAAAATTAACTGAGCTAGCCCAGAGTCATTCATTGAATTTAAATCCGTCGAAGTCGGTGGCGATGCTGTTTGTAAAATCTAAAGATAGAGATTTTGTGCGTGATTCTGTTGATATAAAAATTAATAATATTGAGATACCCCTGAAAGATTGTTCGAGAAATTTAGGCCATTACATAGATCATCACTTCAGATTCACATTGCACGTTTCAAAAATGGCGCAGAAAGCATACATAAACTTAAAAATACTTTACAACAATAGGAAAATTTTGAATTTTAGTTTAAAAAAGTTGCTGTGTGAATCATTGGTATTAAGTAATTTTAACTATTGTGACACCGTATACGGTCTATGCCTAAACAGCACCGATATTAAAAGAATACAAAAGGTTCAAAATTCTTGCCTGCGCTTTATATTCAACAAAAAAACAACATATATCACACAAACTTGGGGAGTTGAAATGGCTAAATATGGCTCACAGGAGAGTAGTAGTGCGGCAGCGAAACTAGAGCAACCTGTCAATCAAACGATTAATTAAATCCGCGGATTGACCTAATTAATTTCGCGGATTGATCTAATTAATTTTCGCGGATTGATCTAATTAATTTCGCGGTTTGATCTAATTAATTTCGCGGTTTGATCTAATTAATCACATATGAAGTTTGATATGTAATTTACATATGTGCTACTGATCGAGGTTTTAAGGAATTAAACGTAGCCACTTACGTGTCACGAGCCCAGCTTTAAACAAACTATTTTTTCGAATATATAAAATATAAGAACGGAATTGTGTCGTCTAGGGCCTTAGAAACTTGTTAATAATTTTTTAAAAATGACATTGTAACTAGTTTTGCTGTAATTAATTTGTTTAATTTTATAATATGAGTGACGCTATCTCACTCAGCCCCATTGATTTTCTACAGCGTTCTCTTTTCCATCCCGTTTGCTACCTATGCGTAATTACAAAAGACGTTATCGCCTCAGGCAGAATTTCTATTTAGCCGGCGATTGTGTGTCATTCTCTGAAATCTGTACTCACGTTGCAGTTTTTGCTGGCTCGACTTTAAAATTTGGTTCTTAACAATTAACTACGTACATAGAAAACAGGCTGGTTACTTTATTTTATATAGCGAAGTCATTTTTTGTACAATTTACACGCAGAACACACCTCGTTCTTTATGTTTACTTTAGAAACCCTTAACCCTTTTCATTTAAATCGCGAAATCCGCATAAATATATTACTATAAAAAATCGCGAAAAGTGTTGAGTAAATAAATGCAACGCATTGTAAAGCCGTAAAACTTTTAGTTATTGTACGTTTACAAGATGGGTCTTTTGACAAAGTGGAAGAACCAAACTATGCTATTGTAAATGTACAGATTTTTCACTGTCAATTTGTATATAACAACTTAATGTAAATTGGTATTTGGAACATTTTAACGAAAGCAGCGACATTTTTCTAAGTTCCCTTTTTAAAACAGGTCGAGACTACGAATCGTTTCCTGGAAAACATACTGCATCGTGTAACTGTATTCGTTAATTATTCAAAATGTTTTATTGTAGCCTTGTCTAATACAAGGGGGAAAATAGCCCTTACGCCTTTGTACTTGTTTATAATTATACGTGTTTTATAAATTTTGACCGCTGTTGTTCTAAAAGCCTGTCAGGACATGTAACCGCATCTCGTCATCTGACGTCATGACAACGGTTGAAACAAAGAAACAGATTCTAGGAATTCATCGAGTTACAAATTTGAGTTTAATATATTCCTGACATACTTCTGTTGTGCCCTCGCCCATATAAAATAAGACATACGCATTAAATAAATGTTTTTATTGTATAAGAATGGTTGTCCCCCATAAATTTGAATAAAAACAGACAATTTCGTTGAAAAAAAATAGCTTTTCAATATCGTTTGCAAATAAGACAAGGGATACTTGTAAAAATATAAGTCAAACCATTTTTCTTGTAAAAAATTTACGAAAAGACGTAAGTGTTGGCGACAAATTAAAATAAATTTAAATAAAAACACGCAAAATTACGAAAATACGTAGAAAATTTATAAAAATCGGCATCTTGTCACTTTAAATTCTGCAAAAACGACAAAAAACAATATTTTTATACAACTTTTATCGAAAAAATAGTAAAATTTTACGAAAATACGTCTGCGTTGACGACAAATGAAAATAAATTTGAATAAAAACACGCAAAAATTACGAAAAGACGTATGTGTTGGCGACAAATTAAAATAAATTTGAATAAAAACGCACAATTTCGCTGAAAATCTTTACAAAGCGACTTTATAGTACCGAAAAAATGATGTAAAAAAGTTTTAAGAGTTATTTCTAAGCATAATTTTGCAAACGTTTAACAAATAAACCGTAATTTTTTAAAGTACATCACACAATTATGAAATCGTAGTTCAATTTATATAAATTTTCGATACTTTGTATGTGAAAAATAGCTTCAATTACTAATATATGAATAAAATCATGCAATTTCCAAAGCATTTCGTTTAAAATTTTAGAAAATCGACAGCATCCCCCATGAAAATTTATAAAAATCGGCATCTTGTCACATTAAATTCTGCAAAAACGACAAAAAACAATATTTTTATACAACTTTCACTGAAAAATAGTAACATTTTACGAAAATACGTCTGTGCTGACGACAAATGAAAATAAATTTGAATAGAAACACGCAAAAATTACGAAAAGACGTATGTGTTGACCCCCAAAGTAACAAAAATTTGAATAAAATCACGCAATCATACAGCATCTCACATAAATTTTCGCAAATATCGACATCATGTCACATAAATTATACAAAAACTGTCATCACGTCACTTGAAATTATACAAAAAACGATATTTTATTCAACACACGATGAAAATTGAACAAAAATCACGCAATTACAAGCCATCTCACATAAATTTTCACAAAAATCGACATCATGTTACATAAACTATGCATAATTTTGCAAATGTTTTACACTTTTTATAAAATGCATCTCTCAAAATTAAAGAAATAGCAATTTCGTTGAAAAAATCTACTACCACAATCATTTCGATAAACAAAATTCAAAAAATCTTATACTTTTGACGGAAATATATGTATGTTGACCACAAATTAACATAATTTTTAAATAAAAACGCGCAATTCGTTGAAAAAAAATATTCTGACACCACCAAAACACGCAATTTCATTGAAAAATATATATATGTTGTCCACAAATTAACATAAATTTGAATAAAAACACGTAATTTTGTTGAAAAAATGTTCTGTCCCCAGTCATTTCACTTAAAATTTTACAAAACTGCCATCATAACACTTGAAATTATACAAAATATATGTATGTTGATCACAAATTAACATAAACCTGAATAAAACACACAATTTCGTTGAAAAATTTGCAAATGTTTTACACTTTTTTATAAAATGTATCGCACAAAATTAAAAGAAATCACAATTTTCTAAATTATATCACGCTATTATGAAATCGTAGATTGATTTTTTGAAATTTTACACTTTGTAACTGTAAAATAACTGCAAATACTAATATTTTAGCTTTAGACTTTGTAATTATTGCAGATTCGAGAAAAAAACAAAGCAGAGTAGAAATAAAAAACACAAACACTTTGTAATAAACAAATATATTGTTCTTATTTCGTATAATACTTAATAATATAAATATAAATGTACAGCAGAATGTCTTATTTCTAAAAATTCGCTAGCAATTTACAAAACTGTAGTTTGAGGTGCACGACATTTCAAATTAAAAAGACTGCAAGTAATAAAATCAGAATTTCATTGTGTAATTTTAAAGTTTAAGATGCACCCAATCTAGAATTCCCTTCGTTTTTGGTGTTGATGACATCTGCCTTAGAGGCGTTTTTCTAACGGCCCTTTTTTGGAGGCGTTTCCTTATCGGCGTTCTTCTGACTGAACCTTTTTGATGTGGACTTGGATGAGTAGCTGGTGTTTTTAATTTATATTCTAAATCGGACTCGCAGTTATCAGTTTCCATTTCGGTTTTTCCTGTAGTACCAGTCGGGGCTGGCTTCTTTTGCTGTTTAGGTTTAGCTAGCAGCACATTAGCAACGTTAAGGTCTTTGATGTACTCAGCAAACTGTAGGCGTCCGGGTGGATTAATAGTTTTTCGAGGCCGCAGAGTGTCGTGAATTAAATCGACTATGTTAGACGCCGGTAAAATTTCACCCTTTATAGTAACGGTGCCCTTGTGATCCCAGCTCACATCGCTTGAGGTACTCAAAATGCGTAGGAAAACTTCAGCTTTTTTCTTAAAAGTTTTGGGAAGTGTAGATAAAATAACGGCATTTGATAGGCTGTCACTGGTTGTTTCAATAGGTATTTTGATTGGCTGCCGCGCCTGGTTTGTGAAATGAAGGAATCGTTGTAAAACCTGATTGTACTGGATCCATTTATCGTGATCAGTTAATTTGGACTTTAAAACTTTTTGCATTTCGTCATCAAGCTGTGATAATATATTTTTCTCCGCATCATCGCCAGACTTAAGACGTTGGACAAATTCCGGCGATACAATCAACATCTTCCGCTCTTTGTCCATTTTAGTCGAAAAGGAGCTCAGTCGTTTGTTCTAGTAGAGCCGTCGTGAATAAACTAGCTTAAAATCAAGACGTCGAACCCGTATTCTCTCTAGAGATCAGAGCTTGAATCTGACGCCTTAACCATTCGGCCAACCTGCCTCACTATATAAACGAGCACTCTCTGCATAATTAAGAAAACATATAGTTTAAAAGCCTTCTACATGCAATTTCAAACAATATTTCATATAAATTAAGCCATGTGCAAATTTCTAAATCGGTTTTGATACATATTTTATCGAAAGACTTGACCCTCAGCTACCGTTTTATTACTATTTGTCGTGATTCGTCATCGCTGAATTTTACAAGAGCCATCCTGTCTGCGATGTGACGTACGCAATGTCTCCATCCCTTTTTATTTTAAAATTCTATAAAACCAGAGGCCCGACTGATGCCGCACTAACACGTTTTAAACCATTGTACTCTATTACCTGATGCGGCAGCAGTTTGGACCTCTGATTTTATAGAATTTTAAAATAAAAAAGGTATGGAAACATTACGTACGTCACACAGCAGACAGGCTGGCTCTTGTAAAATTCATCGATGACGAATCACGACAAATAGTAATAAAACGGTAGATGAGGGTCAAGTCTTTCGATAAAATATATATCAAAACCTGATTAAGAAATTTGTACATGGCTTAATTTATATGAAATATTGTTTGAAATTGCATGTAGAAGGCTTTTAAACTATATGTTTTCTTAATTATGCAGAGAGTGCTCGTTTATATAGTGAGGCAGGTTGGCCGAATGGTTAAGGCGTCAGATTCAAGCTCTGATCTCTAGAGAGAATACGGGTTCGATTCCCGTACCTGTCATATTTTTTATATATTTATTATGAAAGTCTTGATTTTAAGCTAGTTTATTCACGACGGCTCTACTAGAACAAACGACTGAGCTCCTTTTCGACTAAAATGGACAAAGAGCGGAAGATGTTGATTGTATCGCCGGAATTTGTCCAACGTCTTAAGTCTGGCGATGATGCGGAGAAAAATATATTATCACAGCTTGATGACGAAATGCAAAAAGTTTTAAAGTCCAAATTAACTGATCACGATAAATGGATCCAGTACAATCAGGTTTTACAACGATTCCTTCATTTCACAAACCAGGCGCGGCAGCCAATCAAAATACCTATTGAAACAACCAGTGACAGCCTATCAAATGCCTTTATTTTATCTACACTTCCCAAAACTTTTAAGAAAAAAGCTGAAGTTTTCCTACGCATTTTGAGTACCTCAAGCGATGTGAGCTGGGATCACAAGGGCACCGTTACTATAAAGGGTGAAATTTTACCGGCGTCTAACATAGTCGATTTAATTCACGACACTCTGCGGCCTCGAAAAACTATTAATCCACCCGGACGCCTACAGTTTGCTGAGTACATCAAAGACCTTAACGTTGCTAATGTGCTGCTAGCTAAACCTAAACAGCAAAAGAAGCCAGCCCCGACTGGTACTACAGGAAAAACCGAAATGGAAACTGATAACTGCGAGTCCGATTTAGAATATAAATTAAAAACACCAGCTACTCATCCAAGTCCACATCAAAAAGGTTCAGTCAGAAGAACGCCGATAAGGAAACGCCTCCAAAAAAGGGCCGTTAGAAAAACGCCTCTAAGGCAGATGTCATCAACACCAAAAACGAAGGGAATTCTAGATTGGGTGCATCTTAAACTTTAAAATTACACAATGAAATTCTGATTTTATTACTTGCAGTCTTTTTAATTTGAAATGTCGTGCACCTCAAACTACAGTTTTGTAAATTGCTAGCGAATTTTTAGAAATAAGACATTCTGCTGTACATTTATATTTATATTATTAAGTATTATACGAAATAAGAACAATATATTTGTTTATTACAAAGTGTTTGTGTTTTTTATTTCTACTCTGCTTTGTTTTTTTCTCGAATCTGCAATAATTACAAAGTCTAAAGCTAAAATATTAGTATTTGCAGTTATTTTACAGTTACAAAGTGTAAAATTTCAAAAAATCAATCTACGATTTCATAATAGCGTGATATAATTTAGAAAATTGTGATTTCTTTTAATTTTGTGCGATACATTTTATAAAAAAGTGTAAAACATTTGCAAATTTTTCAACGAAATTGTGTGTTTTATTCAGGTTTATGTTAATTTGTGATCAACATACATATATTTTGTATAATTTCAAGTGTTATGATGGCAGTTTTGTAAAATTTTAAGTGAAATGACTGGGGACAGAACATTTTTTCAACAAAATTACGTGTTTTTATTCAAATTTATGTTAATTTGTGGACAACATATATATATTTTTCAATGAAATTGCGTGTTTTGGTGGTGTCAGAATATTTTTTTCAACGAATTGCGCGTTTTTATTTAAAAATTATGTTAATTTGTGGTCAACATACATATATTTCCGTCAAAAGTATAAGATTTTTTGAATTTTGTTTATCGAAATGATTGTGGTAGTAGATTTTTTCAACGAAATTGCTATTTCTTTTAATTTTGAGGATGCATTTTATAAAAAGTGTAAAACATTTGCAAAATTATGCATAGTTTATGTAACATGATGTCGATTTTTGTGAAAATTTATGTGAGATGGCTTGTAATTGCGTGATTTTTGTTCAATTTTCATCGTGTGTTGAATAAAATATCGTTTTTTGTATAATTTCAAGTGACGTGATGACAGTTTTTGTATAATTTATGTGACATGATGTCGATATTTGCGAAAATTTATGTGAGATGCTGTATGATTGCGTGATTTTATTCAAATTTTTGTTACTTTGGGGGTCAACACATACGTCTTTTCGTAATTTTTGCGTGTTTCTATTCAAATTTATTTTCATTTGTCGTCAGCACAGACGTATTTTCGTAAAATGTTACTATTTTTCAGTGAAAGTTGTATAAAAATATTGTTTTTTGTCGTTTTTGCAGAATTTAATGTGACAAGATGCCGATTTTTATAAATTTTCATGGGGGATGCTGTCGATTTTCTAAAATTTTAAACGAAATGCTTTGGAAATTGCATGATTTTATTCATATATTAGTAATTGAAGCTATTTTTCACATACAAAGTATCGAAAATTTATATAAATTGAACTACGATTTCATAATTGTGTGATGTACTTTAAAAAATTACGGTTTATTTGTTAAACGTTTGCAAAATTATGCTTAGAAATAACTCTTAAAACTTTTTTACATCATTTTTTCGGTACTATAAAGTCGCTTTGTAAAGATTTTCAGCGAAATTGTGCGTTTTTATTCAAATTTATTTTAATTTGTCGCCAACACATACGTCTTTTCGTAATTTTTGCGTGTTTTTATTCAAATTTATTTTCATTTGTCGTCAACGCAGACGTATTTTCGTAAAATTTTACTATTTTTTCGATAAAAGTTGTATAAAAATATTGTTTTTTGTCGTTTTTGCAGAATTTAATGTGACAAGATGCCGATTTTTATAAATTTTCTACGTATTTTCGTAATTTTGCGTGTTTTTATTTAAATTTATTTTAATTTGTCGCCAACACTTACGTCTTTTCGTAAATTTTTTACAAGAAAAATGGTTTGACTTATATTTTTACAAGTAGCCCTTGTCTTATTTGCAAACGATATTGAAAAGCTATTTTTTTTCAACGAAATTGTCTGTTTTTATTCAAATTTATGGGGGACAACCATTCTTATACAATAAAAACATTTATTTAATGCGTATGTCTTATTTTATATGGGCGAGGGCACAACAGAAGTATGTCAGGAATATATTAAACTCAAATTTGTAACTCGATGAATTCCTAGAATCTGTTTCTTTGTTTCAACCGTTGTCATGACGTCAGATGACGAGATGCGGTTACATGTCCTGACAGGCTTTTAGAACAACAGCGGTCAAAATTTATAAAACACGTATAATTATAAACAAGTACAAAGGCGTAAGGGCTATTTCCCCCCTTGTATTAGACAAGGCTACAATAAAACATTTTGAATAATTAACGAATACAGTTACACGATGCAGTATGTTTTCCAGGAAACGATTCGTAGTCTCGACCTGTTTTAAAAAGGGAACTTAGAAAAATGTCGCTGCTTTCGTTAAAATGTTCCAAATACCAATTTACATTAAGTTGTTATATACAAATTGACAGTGAAAAATCTGTACATTTACAATAGCATAGTTTGGTTCTTCCACTTTGTCAAAAGACCCATCTTGTAAACGTACAATAACTAAAAGTTTTACGGCTTTACAATGCGTTGCATTTATTTACTCAACACTTTTCGCGATTTTTTATAGTAATATATTTATGCGGATTTCGCGATTTAAATGAAAAGGGTTAAGGGTTTCTAAAGTAAACATAAAGAACGAGGTGTGTTCTGCGTGTAAATTGTACAAAAAATGACTTCGCTATATAAAATAAAGTAACCAGCCTGTTTTCTATGTACGTAGTTAATTGTTAAGAACCAAATTTTAAAGTCGAGCCAGCAAAAACTGCAACGTGAGTACTGTAGCGTATGCACGTACATACACGCATACGTAATGCAGCGTATGCACATACATGCACGCGTACATGCAACCTTAGCAACCATTACTTAGCTACAAATATATAAATAAACAGTTTGGCTTTTGACTTCATCACATACAGACATGTGTTTTATTTCTAAATTTAATGTAATTATAACGAAGCCCCTCTTGCCGTTATAACTTGCCGTTATAACTTGGTGACCCCGATTTTAACCATCTGAAGAACTCCCTCGTTATGAATCCAACACAATCCGCAAGCAGCAGCTGACCTGAAGCGACACAAGCAGCAGCCGACCATGAACAGCCCCGAGACAACAAACCTTGCAGAGACATCTCATTCAAGCAACCCCAGACGCATCCTACTTGAAGACACGTCAAAGAAACTGCAACCAGCTATACCTTTGACCCCCTTCCTTCAGGATTTCCTGGAACATGCTACTGACCTGTCACTGTCATACCGAAGCTAAGTTCTCTGTCAGTTATATGTGTGCGCCTGTGTTGAACGTTGGTGGCTGCGTCCGTGGTGTAGCTCGGGGTTGGAGATAACTCTATAATGTGTTGCCCAACTCCCGCTGCATGCGGATGGTAGTCTGGCCGGCGTCGATTCATGTGTTTGTGTGTGACTGGTGTGGAATTTGTTTGGCTTCTGCTTCCTTTTTGTCAAAACGCTTCAGCTCGGGGAATGATGACCAATTTATGATAATTGAATCATTTCCTGGCCAACCTTTTGACATTTTTTTGACTATTTGTCTAATATTTGTTTGTTGCAGGTTCTGTTTTTTTGCCTTGCGCCGCCTTTTTTTCTCGATTTTTTTCAGGTCATGCTTCACCGCCGCTGCGCCGCCACAGGCTAATAAAATATATAATATTTGAACTGTACATACATACCTATTGTAATTAGCCTTAAGGATTGTGGAAAAGATCTATAGAGTTTTTGTAGCTAAATATAATTTCTTCAAAATTATATATAGCTTTTCTCTGTAGCAAGCAAAAACTACTTTTTGCGGGGGGTGTAATGTAGCGTATGCACGTACATACACGCATACGTAATGCAGCGTATGCACATACATGCACGCGTACATGCAACCTTAGCAACCATTACTTAGCTACAAATATATAAATAAACAGTTTGGCTTTTGACTTCATCACATACAGACATGTGTTTTATTTCTAAATTTAATGTAATTATAACGAAGCCCCTCTTGCCGTTATAACTTGCCGTTATAGTACAGATTTCAGAGAATGACACACAATCGCCGGCTAAATAGAAATTCTGCCTGAGGCGATAACGTCTTTTGTAATTACGCATAGGTAGCAAACGGGATGGAAAAGAGAACGCTGTAGAAAATCAATGGGGCTGAGTGAGATAGCGTCACTCATATTATAAAATTAAACAAATTAATTACAGCAAAACTAGTTACAAAGTCATTTTTTAAAAATTATTAACAAGTTTCTAAGGCCCTAGACGACACAATTCCGTTCTTATATTTTATATATTCGAAAAAATAGTTTGTTTAAAGCTGGGCTCGTGACACGTAAGTGGCTATGTTTAATTCCTTAAAACCTCGATCGCTTCGATAGCCCAGTTGGTTAAGGCTTCGTACTCGTAATGCTGTGAGCGCTGGTTCGACTCCAGCCATGGGACATCGCAGGAAGCTTTTTTTAAATTAAAATAAATGTGAGAAATTAAAATGGCCTCCGTGCATGAGAGAGAGAGAGAGAGAGAGAGAGAGATCTACCAGTTTGAAATTCAAATATTTCCGCGAAAATTCAAAATTAAAAACGACTACAGCGAGAGGTGCGCGCGCAGAAAACCAAGATGGCCGACACCCCCGGGAGATTTAAATTCAAAAAATTGGAAAAAATTTAAATTTCAAATATTCCCGCCAGAAATCCAAGATGGCCGACGCGTAATTTAATCGGAAGCTAATGCGTAATTTAATCAGTAGCACATATGTAAATTACATATCAAACTTCATATGTGATTAATTAGATCAAACCGCGAAATTAATTAGATCAAACCGCGAAATTAATTAGATCAATCCTCGAAAATTAATTAGATCAATCCGCGAAATTAATTAGGTCAATCCGCGGATTTAATTAATCGTTTGATTGACAGGTTGCTCTAGTTTCGCTGCCGCACTACTACTCAGGAGGTTCTTGCATGCATCATGTCTGTATTACGGTATCGTTCATAAAAGAGTCCCACCGTACCTCTACAATAAAATTCGCTTCAGAACGGACATTCATAATATCAATATTAGAAAGAAAGATTTAATTACCATTCCAGCACACAAAACTACTTTTTTAAACGTTCTTTTAGCTATAACATTACTGCAATATATAACAGCTTGCCCATTGAAATTAAGCAATCGAGTTTCTATAAATTCAAATCATCAGTCTTTAATTTAGTTTTTAATCAATGAAATTAATCAGATCTCTTTCTAATAATTCCTCCAGCCTTTGCTTTTGCCTTTATGTACTCTAAACCTATTACAATGTCAGCTCCACCAACTCAACTTAACCTAACTTTACTTCACTTAACTTACTTAACACTGTACCAATTCCAACCTCCAAGGAACACATAAACCAAGATTTGGACAAAATTTTAAATTATTTTAAGTCGCGTGAACACCGGGTCTGCAGGTTAAATGTAAGAGCAGCTGGTAGCAGTGTTGCTATCGAGCTGAATTTCGCTTGCTTCTAATTTTGTATTTTATGTATATAATTTATCCTATATTAATAAAGACAATATTATTATTATTATTATTAATAATGCCCAATAATGAAAAATTAACAAAATGTTGTGATTATATTGTGGAAACCTAAATCGATGGAAAATCTGATTTATTTTTAAAAAACTGTCAATAAGAAACGTATATTAAAATAAATTCGGAAAATTGCTTTATAAGAAAATTAAAATGTACAACTAAAAAGAAATAGAATTTAATACAGCCAAAAAGTTCAAGAATATAATAGCAATATTTTATCTACATTTGAATTTGTAAAAATTATGTCTTTTAAATATTTACCAGTATGAATAATAAATAAATGGTATAAACTACTTGTTCTTATTCCTAGAGGTAGATAAGCTTCTTAATCCCTTCGAAATGTATTCGTAGTCGAACTGAATGGTGTGATTATAAGACGTACCTGTCTAGTGGTCGATAGATATTGAGGATACTCGTAGCTTATCCCTTATACGTATACTTATGTTAAGTTACATAAACAATGAGCCATTTTAGCGAGAGACATTTGCCTGTAAAACCTTCTTATAAATGGTGGACAAAGTCTACAAATATTAAATGCTCTGTAAATTATTTTAAAAATTAAAAATGTTAATTACATTTATTGTTAATTACACATACATTACATAGATTGATGTAGGTTAAAGAAGAATATAAAATACATTTTGTCATATGTAAACTCCTAAACATGTCTGTCAGATAATAAAACAAGTTTTACGTATTACTTATCCAGGCATCATAATTACTAGGAATCCTACATGAAGAAGAGCGACTACAAACAGAAAAGGCCAACAATCTCTGAATGTTTCACCGATACAATGTGGTATAAAGCACATACATAAAGAAACAAACGCAAA
Source organism: Agriotes lineatus (assembly GCA_940337035.1). NCBI lineage: Eukaryota > Metazoa > Arthropoda > Insecta > Coleoptera > Elateridae > Agriotes > Agriotes lineatus. The sequence continues at coordinate 54,219 of CALNHX010003246.1, read as the reverse complement.
AATGTATAAAAATCTAATTAGACTGATAATGACATATGCATTTGAAACGAGACCTAACACAGACAAATAAAAAGATTGTTGGAGACAACTGACATAAAGGTCCTCACAAAAATAGTCGAAAAACTATAAGTGATCAAGACCATAGTGACTAAATTAAAAACATGATTAATATCTTCCCTATAAATTTATGGGTAGAAGAAAGACGAAGCCTATGGAACCAACATATCAACAAGATGGGTAGAGGTAAAACGGTTAAGCTAGAGAAAGATATTGTAAAGTACGTTTTTTTTCTATAATAACTGTCAAAGTGTTACAGTGTTGGTAGATATGTGATTAAAACGCTAGGAAATTTTTATACCTCGTGTTGGTAGAACTTTTTCAAAATTATGGTTATGTGTCAATTTTGAATGTCAAAGTTTCTTAATTTGAACTCTTGACAATTTTTTTTTAACATGGAATCATCATCATCATCAATAAAATCGGATAAATAAAGAAAACCAAGAAATATTTTAAATGCAAAAATGAAGATATTAAATTATGACATATCTGTCAAAATTACTATCATTTTTTTTAGTGGATGAAAAATCTATGTACCAACATTATTAAAACTAGGGATCCTGCAGGAATGCAACTTATCCCCTAGAAAGTTGACCTTTAAAATTATTATAGAAAAAAAATGTACTTTATATGTACCCGAAAAAGCAAAGAAGCGTAGAACGAGTAAAAATGAAATACACTGTTACATTAATAATTGCCTTTAATGTTTGGAAACAACAACGCAGTGCTGCAATTATTTAAATTTTTTGTAATACTATATTGTTATTATATTTTAACTGAACTAAACAAACAGATGAAAAGTTTCTAGTTTGTAGCACCTTTGACATAAAACCACTTTGAGTATTGCTCTATGGATCAGGATTTGGTACATTTTAGAATGCAAAATTGGCACTCATTTTTGGAAATTTTTTTAGTCCTCTATTTTACCACGTGGCTGAAGATGAATTTTTGGGGCCCTTATTAGTGTTATTTACAAAATTAATTTATCTCGGAGAGCATAGATAATCAGGCGCAGATTTGGAGCAATAAATAATTAGTTAGCTGCGCCTGGCTGTACATAGAATTTGCATGATGTTTTTGGAAGTAAAAGACACGTGAAGGTAAACTTATTTGTAAGCATTTTATTTTTTCCATTTCTTTTCTCAAGTAATTTATAAATAGATTACCAGCGACTAATAATAATCTATAATGGCACATCGTCAGCTTGAAAACCCCAACTGTGTTTACACCAGTAAAACAGTCCCGTTCCAGCTTGATTGCTTTCTTTAGATCCTCGCACACCAATGGTCTACCGTCTACGAAAAAAAGCAGGTGTTACATATTCTTCTATTTGAATAACCTATGGGGCAGCTAACGCCCCCCTCGTGTTTCCAGTTGTAATTTGAACTCGCATGGGTTGCCGGATCGAGTTTGATGCTGAGGTCAATGATTGCAAATCTCTACAGTAATTCTAATTTTATAACTTGTAGCAAATCATCTGCTGTTTCCGAATTTCACTTGGGTATGAATGGTTCTCGACACCGAAAGGGAAAACAGACTAAAGATAATGAATAAAATTTAGTAAATAACCTTCTGCTGTCAATTTTAATTGTTTTGTATATTTTCAGGATTCATGTACTGGTTATTATTTGTCATAATAGTAAACAGTAACAATTTCACCAGTAAAGTTTACCACCTGGCGATTAGAGAAGAACTTATTTTCTTCAAGCGATAGCTTTACCTTATTTATAATACGTCACTTCTCAGACGTCTCGGTGACATCGCTGATAGCGATGCGTGCATGAATGATTATTAAATAGATTTTGCTTGGGATGCCTGATGCCGCTCACGCTTGTTCTTGGCGTGGTACTGGAAAGTCTCATTGTTTTTTGCTACAGAAACTTACCACGAGTTGTAGGCGACGGTGATTTTCATATCAAAAAACCACTCGACAGTCCAGTAGGTATATTTCTAAAAGAAGTGAACACCAACTCTCAACAGATTCTGTATGATAATTCTACTGTGTCGATTTATGGGGGAAATTACACGTTATGTTTTCCAGAACTGTAAAACATAAAATGATAACGAGGGGGTATCCAAACAAACCGGGATTGAAGTGGTGTGATTCTAAGTGGACTGATTTGTTTCTATGGCCTTTTTTTAAGTGTCTGCTAGCAACTTGGCGATTTTCGTAATGATTGATAATAATAATAACTGCCATGGAAAAACAAACATTTTTAACAAAGTTTTTGATTTCATAACAAAAAAACTTTGTTAAATATAAAATTCTTTGATTTGGGAAATAAACATAAAAGAAAATGTGAGAGATCAAAGTTGGCCGAAAATTTTGAAATTTGGTATAGGGTCCTAGATTTTGATTGTACACAACTTTTCTTAATAAGTTTTTGTCGTATTTGCCATATAAAAGGCACTTTACTCTACAGAAAAATAGGTTTTTTGAACATTTCCAAGGCATACTTGATATTTCAAAACTGAAATTATGTTAGAAATTCGCTTTTAACCAAGCAGGGCTAAACTTCAAAAAACGAAAATTAAAATCGAGAATTTTTTACCTTTTACAAGAGTCGTTTCACTTATCCGGAGAGACACTGTATAAATAAGTTTTAAAATTCTAATCATATCACTACTTCCCTACGGTGACGTATATATTTTCTTAGTTGCTATGGATTATTGATTCTTTTTTTCACTAGTGAATAAAGTAACACTTTATCCATTCTTATCATTAAAATGTTACTTTACCATGGAGATTTTTATAGATAAAATACAGCTTGACAAGTAGACATTGGAAAAATAAAAAACGACGAAATTTTGTACAGTATGTAAATTGTCTTGAAAATGTAGCTAGTTAACTTATCTGTGGAGATTTTTGTAACCACTTAAACCTTGTTTCTCCTTGACGGTTCTGAGGAAACTCGGCATGAAGGCATATGTAGACATGGTTTTTAGATCTGCCTGCTTCCCCTACGATGCACAAAAACTGCCTCCCACCCCAGAGTTTCAGAGACTGGTAAGTTACTGTGACACGAATAATTTACCTCTGCTGGTAGGATCTGACCCCAATGCGTACCATATCTGCTGGGGCAGCACGGACATCAACACACGGGGTAGAGGCCTACTTGAGTATCTCTGCACTACGAAGTTGGAGGTATTAAATCATGGTACTACACCTACCTTTGTCGCTGACAGAAGGCAATCAGTCATCGACCTAACAGTGGGCACCGCCACGGCCTCTCCGTTTGACAAAAACTGGCAGGTATCGATGGAACCTTCCCTTTCGGATCAGCGTCATACCACTTTCAATCTCAATCTAAACCGGCCGCCAGTGTCGAATATATTTAGAAACCCAAGAGCTACCAATTGGGAGGGCTATAAACAAGACCTCCGAAATAGGTTAGAATTGGTCAGAAAAATTTTACAGAATTCTGACGAGCTAGAAGAGAACATTGCTCTCGTACAACGCTTTATTGTAGAGTCATACGAGGCCAATTGTCCTGTTAAGCGATGCAAGGAGGGTAAAAGAGCTCCATGGTAGAATGAAACAATAAAGAAGCCGACCTGCCATTGATTACCAATAATAACCAATGGTAGTAAAAAGCTAGCTAACTCAAATTTCGGCGGTCTTGGGTCGTAGGTTCTAAGCATCAGCTGTACTTCTGCAAGCTCTTTTTAAAAAAATCACAGGGCGTTAGAAATCCCAAGATTTTAAGTAATTAACGAATTAACAACAAACAACTAAAGTTTATTTAATAATCAATTATTAGTTGTTTTGTAAAGTTAGTATTAACATTAAAATTGATTTAAATATAATCAAAATGCCACAATACAGTACTGTAAATATGCTGAAGAATGCAGCACGCATCACAGAAAAAAATAAACCCCTTTTGGGTTCTCCAATTAAGTTTAAATCACAAATCATGCAAGGAATAAGCTTATTGCTTTCATATAGTTCAACCGTTCACCCGGTTATTGATTGTAAGCGGCGTGTAAGCACCTTTTACAAGTTGCTTAATAAACACCAAAATTACAGTTCAATGAAAGATTAAGTTTAAATATTGTAAACGTCAAATACATATCCAATAAAAGCATATGTAATTAAGTTATGATTGAAGTTATAGTTGTAATTCTGACAGTGGTCAGTTTTGGAAAATGAAATTTATAATATTAATTATTATTGACGGTGAACCAATTTAATCAGTCGAACCAAATAACTTTGATGGCCGGTTTGTTCATCTGCCTTCAAAGCGAGCAATAAACGCCAAGATAGTGACTAACCTTGGATTTCGGAGCCTGTTACTTGCAGCGTATACGTTGGCCCGGGTTGCTGTCGTAAACTACCCAAGGTTGTCCTAATATCCCGTGTTCGAAGAATTTAATTCCATGTGGAAGGGTTCGAGATGAACTTCATTCGGCGGATTCGATAATTAGGACGGCTTGCGTCCAGATTGAATACGGTGGTTCAAACTGTTAATTAAAAGCTAAGGAAGGGATATTAAAAGTGTGAATAATGAACAAAGAAGAGCAATCATACCTGATTTAAGTCATCAGCTCTAGAAAACGAAATTAATTAATTGTAGTGCAATAGCACGCACAATGATTTCACGGAAGGCTGTTGCTTCGTTGAAATGCAGGAAATAAGTTCTCGCAAAGCAAGGTATCGGCGAGAAAACAGCTGAAGGGTGGCCGCTGCGATAATGAACAATTCGGGAAATCTAGAATAGGTACCATTGCTCGGAACAGGATTTGACATTATTTGAAATACAGCGGATTATAATTCAAGTGAAAATATACGGGCTGGCCCGAAATAGATTGGTAACTGGCGAAACAATTAAACGAAGCCAAAAATTGTTTCACTCTCCACGGCCAGATTTTTAACAGGGTAACAACCTGGGAAAAAAGTACAGAAATTATAATGAAGTAATAAAAAAAGTTTAAAGTATGGAAGCATAAAAGATGCAGGAAACCATAGAATTGGAGAGTGAGTTCGATGATGCCAACACCAAACGCCATAGAAAAATCATCTTTCGAGAAAATAAGCCAAGGGAACCAACCCTTATAAATCGGCTTAAAAAATAACTGTGGCACCACATAGGATACCACCATAGAAATAGACGTTCTGTCTAAACCGGACAGAAGCCTAAAAAACTGCGAAACACAGCAAAAACGACTGCATCACATAAGTCACAATCCACCCTCCTACAAACATCCGAAGAACTCGAACCGCATCATCAACACTCACTCCAAAACCAAGGTAACCCAATAGCAAAAAGTATGAGAGTAAAATTATAAAAAAATGACAAAAGATTCGGGTGAAAACCCAGGACAAAGTCCCAAAAACCATATCCGCCCCGAATTTGGGTAGAGACGCCAGAAGCCGGAGGGAACGACCGCACCACCACCAAGCCCAACTCGGGCACTCAGCCAGTCGTTGCAGCTAGATGGAAAAAACGCGCCGGTGACGGACTGAATGTAACTCCCTCACCGAGTCAGATGGCAACACAATCTCTTGCCCCGACCCCCAGAAATCTTCACAAGACCGAAAGAGACCCGCCCCCAAAAACAATTAAAGAAAAAACCCAATCGTGAACTCATGCATACCACAAATCCTAAAGGCCACTAAAGAAAATGATAGTGTTGACTTGACGCTTTGAAGAGATCTCGTGAAGCGAGATGGGGAAAGGAAAATAAAAAATATTTGATGGAAATGTTTCCCAGAAAGATACCGACCCTGCGTACCCAACCAACCACCCTAAGTAAATAGTGCAGGTCTAGAAACTCATTTACGGCTAATTCCATCGTCAGAAAGACACACTTTGAAAAAGTAAAGAAGTCTTACACATTCATCACGAAAGCAATTCACCTAAACACTTGTTTCACTATCAACAATAAACTCAAAAATAGTTCGACAAAAGGTCCAATCGCTATCTATAAGGAAGCGAAAAAATCCGTCAGTCATAAGGGTTCCACCTAATATAATTAATTTGTATGTACCTGCTATATGTTATAGGCCCCGTCGTCACTTGTTCTACATACCTTTTTCTAGAACGGACATGCGCATAAACTCATCATTAGTTAAAATGTTATATATTGCTAATAAAGTTGTTTCTACGTGCTACATAGACATGTTTGGCTCATCGATATGCATTATCAGAAATAAAATCATGCTTTTAGAATAATACAAGTGTTGATTCTGACAGATTGGTTGCTTAGAAGTAATAATAATTTTTTTTGTCTTAGTTTTTAGTGAATTTTGTTTTGATTTCCGTAGTTTCTGTAACATTGTAATTGGGTCTTTACCCGTTTTGTTACTTATTAATAAATAAATAATCTAATAATAGGAAAAGTACCATCAAATCGGTAATTGGGGAATCGCTCAAGGTGCTTAACTAGCACTCAAAAGCAAAAAAGATATACGGCTTAAAGAAGCACGCAATAAACAATAATCATAATAATAGAAATTGGTTATCATGTCGAAAAGGGTGAGAATAAAGTTGATAGTATAATACTATCCGTAGGGTGAATAGGCGAGAAAAGCTAAACATGCACATACATCATCATACATACGATCATACACATTTTCCCTGTCGGTATTGAATTGTAAAATCGTATTGCGACAGACGAACACTCCAACGGGCTAAGCGGCCCGTGGGATCTTTCATATCGGTAAGCCACAATAGAGAATAATGATCAGTTTTACACAGTGAAATGTGTCCCTTCGATATACGGTCTGAATTTCTCAATGCCAAATATGACAGCTAAACACTCTCTCTCCGTGACAGAATAATTGCGTTCGGCCTTGTTAAGGGTACGTGAAGCATAGGCGATAACCTGCTCCCTATTGTCAATATTCTGTGTAAGAACACAACCGAGGCCAAAATTGGAGGCGTCACACTGTAAGTTGAAAGGTAGTGAGAAATTAGGACTACTCAAAACAGGAGCGGAGGTCAAACAAGTTTTATTTTGATTTAAGGACTTAAGAGCATCATCAATCGAATGCACACACTGCTTTTTAATACGACCTTTAATTAGGTCCGAAATAGGAGCAGTAATAGTGACAAAATTTGGGACGAAGCGACGATACCAAGAAGCTAAGCCAATAAAACGTTTGACTTCCGTCACCGTATTTGATTGAGGGTATTTGGCGATAGCCAAAATTTTGTCAGGGTCAGTGCGTAAACCATTTTTATCGACGACAAAGCCGAGGTACGTAAGACTAGGACGGCAAAATTGACATTTGTCGATAATGACAGTTAAATTTGCGGCTTTAAGACTAGTGTAAACTTGCTCTAAGGTGTCCACGTGTTTTTTAAAGGTTCCAGACACGATAACAATATCGTATAAATACATGAAGATGTTTTCACCCCGTAGGGGACCAAAAATGCTATCCATAAGACGTTGTTGACTAGCAGCTGCGTTCGCGATACCAAACGGGACGACAGTAAACTCGAACAATCCACGTCGAGGAACTGTAAAAGCTGTTTTTTTCACACAAGTCAGGATGTAGAGGAATTTGGTGAAAGGCTTGTTTAAGATCGATGGACGTAAGATAACGTGCATCGCGCAATTTATCAAGAATGCTATTCAAATAAGGTAAAGCATAAGCATTCTTCTTGGTAACCGAATTTAACTTTCGACCATCGAAACACGGACACAAGAACTATCTTTCTTTTTTACTAAAACCATTGGAAATCTCCAAGGAGAATAAAACCCATCTCTAATAAGCGATCAAGTTCGTGGTGAGCATGAGCTTGCATAGCAGGAGACAAAAGGTAATATCTCTGCTTAATAGGAGTTGCGTCACCCGTATCGATAGTATTTACGACTAAATTAGTTAATCCTAAAGTAGGACCAGAAATCTCAGCAAACTTTCCAACAACTTGGTCTAAAAGAAGCTTTTGTTGTATTGACAAATCAACTACGCCACAAATGGTCTGCAGCGAAAAAGTTTCAGCCACATCGAAGCACCCAGCGACAAAATCAGTCTTCGCTCCAAAAGCGTAGCAAAAATCAACACCTAAAATTAGTGTGGACGGAATTGAGTCACAGATAACCGCATCGATGGACCTAGTAATGCAATCAATGGTAATAGGTAAGGTTACAGTACCTAAAATATTTTGTATGTGACCGTCAGCAGTAGTCAAGGTACGCGGAGACTTATTATTACATAATTTAAGATCATGTCTCTGGAGTAAATATAAACCGTTGCGCCCAACTAAAGTTTGGTTGGCCCCCGTATCGCAGAGAGCGCGAATAGGTTTGCCATGAATATAAATAGTTAAATAAGGACAGTTGTCAGAAAGTTGTTTAGTAAATGTAGCTGAAGTGTTACAAGTCATACGGCAAAATTCGTTCACAGTCCGTAACCAAGATTTCCAAGATAAAGTATCAGCCTTAGTATAATAGGGATAAGGAATATATCGGCTGGAACATCTACCCTTTACTTTGCGTTTTTTGGATGGCATCTAGGACAGGTAGCAAAATAACTATTCGCGTGCCCGCAAATGTAACAGAAAATTGCCTTATCTGCTGAACAAGTATGAAAAGTATGGCATAATTTACGGCAGTTCCAACAAGTAGTCGTACCTTTCGCACGGTTAGGTTTAGGACCAGGGTGTTTAGTAGACATTTGAACAGTCTGCGTCACAAGTTTTTGTGTGGTAGGCTGGTAAGCCAAGTCAGGTTCCAGTTGCAAGAATAAAGTAGCAGCAGGATTGCGATACTTAGTATTTTGTAACTTAACATCTTCCAGCTTTTTGCAGAAAAATGCAAGGTGTTCAATATCGTGGACTACTGTTAGAGATAATTGAGTAGCGTAAAATGGTTGCTAGTTGTTTATGATATGCTTAAGTTGAACTGATTCAGATGGTTTAATGAGTAATCGGTCAAATAAATTAAGCAGTACAGCAATAAAAAGTGAGGGTTTTTCATCAGCCCCCTGCTTGCGTTTCCTAATCTCATCCCATAATTCTTCATCAAAATCAGTAGGTAAAAAATCAGATCGCAATCTAGCTACCAATTCGTGCCAGTTTGAGACCCGGTGGTGCATAGCACGGTACCATACTAACCTCGACCCGAGAAGAGATCAACAGCACTAGAAAATAATTGGTCGTAAGAAATGTAACGCGCTAGCTTAAGTTCTTCGACACGCTGTAGAAAAGAATTTACCCCCATAGCAGTCGTATCTCCATTAAATGATAAACCCCAATTACATACTGGTACAGAAATTAAGTCCGCATGTCTAGGAAGGGGCGTCGTAGAATAATGGATGAGGTCCAATTCATGTTGTAAATTATTAGTGGCTGACATACTTGACCGTTGTGTCAGAGGAACCCGTACCTCATCGGAAAAGGATACTCTAGGTCGTTGAAATGTAGATGAAGCAACTGGGTTAGGGTTATCAATGATATTAGGGTTGTCGCCATTATTATTTGCTAAAAGTTCAGTAGGGTCAGAATCAAATGGCGCTACTGTAGTAGCTGAGTCAACAGAATTAACTGGAGCGGTGTCAACATTTGAGTGCACAGGAATAATTTGTAATTGCGAGTCGTCATGATCGTTACTAAGTGACTGTAACAAATCTAAGCATTGACTGATATGAGTAGCATGCTCATGTTCCTGTTCAGAGGAGGGTTGTAGTCTAGTTAATTGTGAATAGAGATGTGTCAATCGCGTATCAAGTCTAGCAAATTCCGAGTCAGAAGACGCACCCGAAAAGGCAGTGACTAACACATAAAGTTCAGCTAAGTTGCCTTTACAAGCATCAAGCTCCAATTGGACATAAAACGGTGCTGCTAATTGATAAGCGTCAAGCATAGAAGGGTCAGCTTTTTCTAGCATTAGTCTCGCACGCAAAGATCTACGACGTTGATCAACGTTCATAACTTCCACCGCGTCCCGGTCGAAGCCCCTGAACAGTAGTTCATACAGCAACTCGTCGACACGAAGCGCGTTTACATTCATTTTGAGTAAGTAATTGAATCTAAATTTTTAAATAATTGCAAGTTGCACAGCTGATGTAATATCAAAATCGAGCCCCAACACGTTAGGCGTCAGTGAAACAATAAAGAAGCCGACCTGCTATTTTTACTACCATTGATTATTATTGGTAATCAATCGCAGGTCGGCTTCTTTATTGTTTCAAGAACCCTGAACTCCAGTCCCTCCGCAAAGCAACCGGCATGCTATTCAATAGAGGCAGACTTACAAACTCTCAATCGGACTGGAATAACTACAAATTGTCCTTACGGTCATACAAAAGCTGCATACGCAGAAGAGAGAAGAGAAACCTGGCGGGTTTTCTGCGAAAGTATTAAAGGCCTAGCAGAAGCAGCTATACTACAGAAAGTGTTTTTTAGAACTCCAGGTTCAGGCTGGGGTTGCTGAGGCTTCCATCGGGTACCTCCACTGATACCAGGGAAGGGGCTTTCAAGCGCCTCATTGATGTTCACTTCCCCGGCTCCAGTCTTGTATAAGAAGTCCTACATGAGAGGCATCGCGAATACTGCGATGGACTGGAGGACGGCGTCAAAGGTAGTTAGTCTAGTTGATTTGAAGTGGGCTCTGTTCACCTGTGACTCATATAAGAATGCTGGTGCTGACGCAATTTTTCCGGCTACGCTACAGCATGGAATGGAGGTGCTGTTATCACATTTTTCGTACTAGCCTGGCCCTAGGACACATTCTTGTGCTCTGGAGGACGGTCAACATAATTTTCCTACTTAAAGAGGAATGTGCAATGCATGATACCGCGAAGGACTTCAGATCTATCAGTCTGACTTCTTTCCTGCTAAAAGTGCAAGAAAGGCCCTTCGAAAGGTATTAAGGATGGAGCATTGGTTGCTTTTTCACTGCAACCATCATAACACGCCTACCAACAAGGCAGATCAGGTGAGACAGCACTTCATGCGATCATCTCCAAAATAGAGAAAGCCCTGTACCACAAAGAGCTCTCACTTGGTGCATTTCTAGACATAGAAGGGGCGTTTGCTAGCACCTCCTTTGATTCTATCTGTGTAGTGACCGAGGAACACGGGATCAAACCCTCGTTGATAAGATGAATCGGTTCCGTGCTGTCGGGCCGATAGGTAAGTGTCTCAACAGACGAGCTCTCCTTTAGAGCGACTGTCACTAGAGGCTGTCCTTAGGGAGGAGTTTTGTCCCTAATGTCATGCAAGAAGCACTCACTAGTGTACAAAACTGGTGCATAAGGCAAGGGTTCAGGATTAATCTTACCAAAGCAGAACTTGTAATTTTTACCAAAAGAAGGAGAATCAAGCTCTCACTCTTCGGTAAAGCTCGTCAGCCCTCCGAATCGCTCAGATATCTTCGAGTCACCCTGGATTCTAAGCTGAACTGGAGGGAGCATGTAGAGAACAAATTCAAAGGGCTACTGCCTCTCTGTGGATATGCAGATGGGCCTTTGGAGCCAGTTGTGGCCTCGTGTTACCATGTGGTTGTAACACTGTGGTTACAACAGCAACAATAACATATGCTGCTCTGGTTTGGCGGCCGGCAACTAGCATGGCAACAAATAGAAATAACCTCAACAGACTACAGAGATTGGCCTATTTAGGTATAACAGGAGCAATACGCACTGCTTCCACGACAGCTCTGCAGGTGCTTCTGGGACTTCCGCCCCTTCACTTAGTGGTTGAAGCGAAGGCTAGGAAATCAGTCTACAGACTTATCCAGGGACAGATGTGGGCAAAACCCCTTTATTAGGGAAATGTCGCCTGGTAACACCTCCACTCTCCTGTCAATGAGCAAGAAAAATATTAGGATCGTGACTGGTCTAATAACAGGACACGGTTACCTAGAGAAGCACTTATTTACAACTGGAATCGTAAATGATGCCACCTGTAGGGAGTGCTAGTTGGAGGAAGAAACCTCAATTCATGTTCTATGTCAATGTGTAGCTCTCGTAACACTGAGATATAAACATTTTGGGGCCGGCCTGGTTGAACCCCAGGCAATAACGAACGTTCTTATGTGTAGGATTCTTTCCTTCGAGTTGGAAACCGGCCTCTTCGAACGAGACTCATAGCAATTTAACTGACAAGCACAATGGACCAATAGGTCTCAGTGCAGCTAATAAGTAGCACCACCAAAAGAAGAAATACTTATTTTAAATTAAAATTATTATTAAAAAAACGGCGACAGCCATAACTGGCCTCATTCACCTCACGTTACGAGCTTGTCACGTCAAAGACTTTAGGCCTGGTATTTAAGGTGGTGGGTGGAACTATATGCTGTCAGCTAATCTTATCGGTACCAACCTTTTAAGTTGAAGTTGTATGATATACATTTCTTATAGATTAAATAAAGGCTTTTATAGTATGACTCGTACAACGATACCTGTTCAATTAATGTGCGTTATTTAAATCATAAGCACTACATTTTGTACTTAATTCCATTTTGCATAGGTTGCTAGGCAAATTGCTAGCCAACTAGTGCAATATGAAATAATTTATGTTCGGTTCGCAATTTTGCTGTTGCACGTATATAGCAGGCTATGGACATCTGTCGAAAAAAATGAAATATAATTGATTCATTTCTGCCAACCTTTGTATATTTACAGATAGTTTCGTAGTTAATTCCAATAAATTTCATAAATAATATCTAAAGTGGCAGTGCTATCGAGTTAGATTTTTTTTTAGTAATCCACGTTATGCCAGTTCAGCACGTATGCTATTGGCAGAGTTGGGTGAAGAATTTTAGCAGTTATATTACTAATGAGTCTATCAGACCACTATCACTACTATATTATAACAGTTATTATTGCAGAGTTTGACACTTCATATTATTCACTGTTGCTATTTAAGATATCAATAGGTAACCTTCTTTTCAATCTAGTATGAACCTGACAACTGCCAATTTTATAATACACTGCACCACTACAGTGTTGAATGTTGTCGTAGAAATTTTGAGCTGTTTTCTTTATGAACTCATCGATTGTGGGAACACCCGTTTCTCTGTGGAGCTGAGAGTTCCTAACATACCACTGAGCATTTGTTATGATTCTTTGCAGTTTATTTTGTAGAACTTGAAGTTTACGTATGTTAGTTTTAGACGTTGCGCACCAGACACTGCAACCATATGTAAAAATCGGTCTAATAATGGCTGTATAAATTAAGATTCCACATTTTATTTTCAGCGACGACTTTTGGTTCATGATAGGATAGAGCATTGCCAGTCCTGCATATGATTCAGTGAGCTTCTTATTGATATGATAGCTCCAAGTTAGCCTTCGGTCGCGAAATACTCCTAAATATTTGACTGCACTATCTTTCGTGTTCCAGGGTATGAACATATCATTGATAACAATGTTCGGCGGGTCTAATTGCCAACGGAGGGTTAAGATTTTGGCATCACATTTGTTGGGGTTAATTGTTATGCACCAATTTTTAAACCACAAGCTAAGATCATCCACGCTTTTCTGAAGATCGCTTGCCGCATGGTTAATATTGTAATTTATTTGGCTTGGAAATAATTAAAACTATTGCGTGTTTCCACTCAAAGGGAAAATATACTATTCTTAAGCATGTAACGTTAGCTTCCGCATAAATTATAAACAAACGTTATCACGAGTAACATCTTGCCGACGCTCGAAGAAGCTATTACGAACTCGAGCCCGCGCTGCGCAATAGACACGAAGAGTCGACCCTTGCGCCGCTCTCCCACCCAAAAACGTCCGAAGTGGTTGCTTTGATAACACGACGCAAATGATTTTAAAAGAAGCTCCGCGACCAGTTCACGGCACTTGAGACTTGAGTTTATCCCTAATTGAGATGTTCTCCCCCTTTAGTCTACCAGTCTCGATCCTGTCTCGTCCGAAGAATCTTCCTCCGGACTTACCTTATCCCAAGCTCCCCTCCCGAAATCAGATTGAGGCAGAGACTCGTAATTAGTGCCCGTCTTCTGGTTTGCTATCCTAAAAACCTGATCCGAAATCAGATTGAGACGGCGACTAGTAATTAGTGCCCGTCATCTGGTTTGTGTTACCAAACACGTAGAAAGAACCCGCATTGCAATCCGCCCCGCAACAATCCCGAAAACAATTGAATCCCAGAATTACTACGCAGCCCAATTGCAGAGCCCGCTACCTATTAATCACTGTAACTGCAGGTATACACCTACTTGAAGGCCCCCCACGGGACGTGAAGAGCCGTCTGCACAAAGCAGGAAAGTCCAGCCCGTCTGTAACATTCATCGCCGGGAAAATTTCTTCACGGGCGGCTTAAGGTCAACAGCCTGGGTCCGGCTGAATTAAGGTGAGAGAAACGCGGCCAAATTCCGCCTTCGCGGTCCGAGGGCATTCCTAGCTGGGCCCCTCAGGTGTAGTAGTTGCATACACTAGCGTAATTGCACCTCTAATTCTAGCCCGGCCGCAACAAACAGAACTGGGAATTCGAGGTAAGCAGCCGAGTCATTCAAACTACCAATTAGGTCAGCTGTCGCCCAAACCAGGGCGTTCCGAAAAGCCAGGAAATTCGTTCAACAAGCGGTCGAGTACGCCCGCAACACACCAACGTGAGGGAGGTTGCAGCGTCATCCAGAGGGAACGAAACGCGACCCTCCAGGCGAATTGTTATTTTGTGTAATATACATTTCATTTAACATTTAAGCAAATATTGATTTTGTACCTATAGCTAAACCAAAATATATCTATCTAAGGTAATTATCTGGTGTTTGTTTGCTAATCAAATATATATTTGAGGGAACGTATTTCACCGACTTTGAGATTTAACCGACATATGAATTTTGACGCCCTTAGTAAGGGGGTGAAACGTCACATGCAGGCATTAAAAATTGCAGTTAATAAGCATATAGCTTTGTGCGGCAAGTTTTTTAAAGCTATGTTAGTATCATATCTGCTCCATGGGCTTTCGTAGACTTAAAAGATTTTATATATCCCTTGGTTCTGAGGGGAGATACATGCTTAGTTAGTGTTATATCACCCGTATTTATACTTTCAACTCCTCGTTCAACAAGTCAGGTGTGATTAGTGTGATTAGGGTTGTTGTCCTGGAAAGTGGTGGTAAATGTTTCTTCTAGCTGTTGTGCAAAGATTTCACATTATCTATATCTTCCGAAATTTTGCGGTCGTTAATTGTTAGTGTTGAATACTTACTGGTTGTTTTAGAATCCGTTTAGTGGCTCTTCACATACTGAGGTCACTTGGTTCTAGGGACTCTATATAGTAATTGTAAGAAACAATTCTAAACTGGTCCAGTTCTTTACTTACTAATCGTATCAACACATTTAGATGGCGTTTTGATTGCAGGCTCTCTAGAGCGCTGCCATAATCTGCGCTTAGCATGCTTTCTTTAATAAGATTTAGGATTCGTCTTGGGAAAGCTTGATTACTGAGGAACCATGTGAGCGCGTGACAATGGTAGCTTGCCTGATTGCTGAAGATGCGGTTTCTTTAAAAGATTCTATTATCTTGTCAATGTCTATTTGAGTACTTAAATCTGTAGGGCAAATTTCCAGCCGATGGGTCCATTTATTAGCCTTGGAATTTTTGGGTAGTAGTAGGGTGTGTAGTTTAGGTTGAACACTACAGGTAGGTGATCGGAATAGAGTTCTGTTACTATAGTTTGACGTATTGGAAGTGCTAGATTTTTATTCACTATTATATCCAGAATATCAGGTAGCAGATTTTGTCTGTATGGGTAATAAGTATAATCATGCGTAGCAGATATCTGTAGTGCCAGTTGGGATGCCTAATTTTTAAGTTTAACTCTATTTGGATTGTTAGTTTGGCAGCCCCAAATTGTGTTCTTACTATTAAGATCACCTACTAGTAATGTAGGATGTAATATATTTCTGAGATCATTCAGGATAAGTTTATTGGAGGGGGTTTGTAAGCCGACACTATATTGATTGAAGAACTATTCTTAAAAGTTAATTTAATTGCGACGGCTTCTAATTGATTAACGTCCACTAGTTCAATTGGCGTCGCTACCAGGTTCTGTTTAATAATTATGGTAGATCCACCCCATCCAATTCCTGTTTCTCGGTCTTTTCTAAAAACATGATGGGAATAGTAAATTTTTAATTTTGTATTAAGTGCGTTTCTGAACGTATGCAACCAATTAAGTAGGGTTAACTTTTGTATAATGATTTGGTTATTTGCAAGTCATTTTGGAACAATAACTGTGATACGGGACATTATGAAGCTCTTAATTTGGTCAAGATAAGGGTAATCATTTCGAGGAGGGATTGAAGGATTTTTGATGTGAAAGATTCGGAATTGCTCGGTCTTAGATTATTATAGCTAGTTATGTTAGGGTTGGGGGGATTGCAATGATTTTTAACGGCTTGTGGATAGTTTGGGTTAGCAGTAATGTTTCGGTTACAGTAGAATTGGGGTTAGTAGGCCTTATTGTAGGCAGACTTTTTTTTTATTGAGATCTCTAATGTAAGGGCACCCTCTATTATTGGCCGTATGATCTCCACCACAGTTAACGCAGGCAGGTTATCTTCTTTAGGTTTAACGCATTTAGAGAAATGATGGTGCTGGGTGCATTTCACGCATCGCGGAGGTAGATGACAATAGTTCTTCGTGTGCCCCATTAGCTGACAGTTAGTGCATTGCGATGTATCACTGTTTCTACGTCTCGATTCTATTGAAATTACACAATGTAGCAGTCTGTTCAGATTGAAAATGTCTTTCGCTTTTTCTGTATTGTTCAGTTCATCTGCTGTTACCCGCGACTTCGTACGCGCGAGGTTCGTATTTGTGTATTAAATAATGACTAATTATTTTCTGCCATCCCATCCCATCCCATCCTATCCCATTCCTGTACCCGTCCCCGCCCCTTTCCCCATCCTAGTTCCCGTCCCGTCCTGTCCCGTCGCGTCCTGTCCCGTCCCGTCCCGTCCCTTCCCGTCCCGCCCAGTTTCTTTCCTTCCCGTCCCGTCCCGTGCCGTTCCGTCTCGTCCCGTCTCGTTCCGTCCCGTCCCGTCATCTCCTATTTTCACCTTCAGGGGACAAATTTCCAAAAACTGATCTTGCAAAATTCCAACCCCTTTTTTACCCCTTTACGGGTTGAATTTTCAAAAATCCTTTCTTAGCGGATGCTGCCTATGAGAAATCTGCCTGCCAAATTTCAAGTTTGTAGCATTAAGACTTTCTGAGATTTCGTGATTAAAGTGAGTGGTATTTCGCTTTTATTATAGATTAGGTATATTTACGGAAATAGGGCAACTTTAAAGCGAAAATATATAATTATTTCTTTTATTCCCTATTCTAAGGGGTCGATTTTATGAAAATGATCACTTATTTTTACTTCCTTTTACAATAAAGGAAGTATTGGATTCACCCCAAAAATTCGAAATTGAGTTTTCAACAGATCTTCACGTTTCAGAGTGCCCTGAACGCAAAAAACATATTTTTGTTCATTGGTCTGTGTGTCTGTGAACAGAATATCTCAAAACCGAAAAGAGGTATGGCGTTGAAACTTCATATATAAGTTTTGTGTACTATGTAGATGCGACAGCAAGCTTTTGAAGAAAATCGCATAACCAGAAGTAGATGTTTACTCTTGTGATTTTTTAGTTTTTTCGATTTTTTCAAAAACGGCTCTAACGATTTTTTTCACACATTTTTAATGTGTATTGATGTAAGATAGGTGATTTTTCAGTTGAATACTTCTAAAATCGGTTTCTTTTGTTTTTTTTCTATTTTTTTATTAACTCCTATTTTAAATAGAACACCCGGTATATTATTACATTTTTGAATTCAGATTACAATTCTAGAGAAAATTTGTCTCTTCACCTAACGCTCTATTTTGTATCTACCGTTTTTGTAGAACTTGTAATTTTTGAAATTTTTTTACAAATGCTTAAAAATGAAAAATCAAATTTTTGGCTAATTATAAGATCACTGTAAAAGGAAATTGTGTGCATGTATCACACCAGATCTTTTATAGTTTGTAGAGGCGCTACAGTACGTTGCGCTTGTTGCGTATTTACGTATTACAAGTTTGTCTTTTTTTATTTTAAAAGCATACGTCCACAGCTTCCTGGATTAATATTAATCCAGGATGTTGTGCCTACGTGACAGATAATTTATCAAAAACCCAACAGATGGCGCCAAAGTACGTTGGCTCAACAAGGTCTGTAAATATATTCGTAGTATGCTTAGAAATATAGGTCATCCCAACAACGACATTTTGGTGCCCACTGACAATTAGACTGACAAACGTCACCGCTTGTGTGTATTTGAGGTTATATGATTTCAAAATGCCAGGGTGTGCAAACTAACAGCTAAATCTGAGGTGCATTGCCAAAGGACAACGCCCAATACAGTCAATTATCATTACCAAACCAATTACTTAATGTTCATGCTAGAACAGATTGTAATGTTACCTACAAATAAAAAAAAAAGGGTGTGCATGTTTGAACTGCACTAACCACTCAAGACATGGTTTTCGCTTAATGCGAGCCAACAAAATATTTAAGAGTGTGTGAGGTAAGAGTTTTTCATTATTATACATCTATTTATTCCAAATACGATAACATTCACCAGACTGAGTAATAACAGAAAAGTTTGCTAGTGCCCAATAGATATTATAGTTGTGTCTTCTGTGTTCTAGAAACATTTTGAACTAAATCAATATGAAAATAATCGTCAGGTTTAGTGAAACGTTCATTAAGCGGCCCTATTAACTTACAATATTACGACGGAATCAGCACAAAATAGTAAATTAGACATCTCAATTAAAACGGTACTACTTGTAGCACGCTAAATGGGGACATCCTTGCCGATAACCTATAAATAACCTCTTTTAGTGAGGTATACTAAAATGATAGTTTACTTACCGTATCACACCGGAATCAGGAAAATGTAGTCTTAAAAAATACTGTTTTTCTAACACAGGCAGAAACACGGATATAAATGAACGGAAACGCAACAAACGTGCAATTGCAATCCTAACCTCCAACGAACAAACAACCGACTGATTCTAAAACACCACTACAAGATTTAAATTTCCCGCCATTGGCGCCATTTTGGTTCCCACTCCATAGTGGAAATGCATGGGATGACCTATATTTCAAAGCTTGCTATATTAACGGACCTTGTTGGCTCAAGAATCACAAAAATTATACAAAGTAGCGGGCCGCGTAGAGACGTAGCGTCGGTTTCGCATTAATCCAGGAGGCCGTGTTATTGAGATATTAGATTTTTCAGGATCGCGGTAGGTGTAGTAGTGTAATTTACTTTCATCATAATATTTTGTAAGTGCTCTGTAGTCCTCTATTTTGTTTAGGTTGATTTTTACTTGATTACCTCTGTAAGTAGTGGAAAAGTCTTCTTTGATTATTTTCTTCACATCGTCGATTACGTTCTGATAGTGTGTGGCGTTTGGTAGAAATATTGGGGAGATTTTAGGTTTTGTTGTTGGGCTTGATCTTGGTTCATTTGATTTATTCAGTGGATCATTTTGTGTAGTGTTATCTTGCGTCGATTGTAGAGTATAATATCTGTTTTGAGAAACAAGTTTTTGTGAGTTGAATAAGTATCGTTTGTTTATATCATTGTCGTCCGGTAACGATAATGGTCGTTTGTTTGAATTTTTGTAATAATTGGGATTTTCCTGGAATTTCATTTCTGATTGTATACTGATATCGTTCAATCCTTTATAGATTATAGATTATAGTTGGTGATTTTAAACGAAAGTTATTTGTTTGGGACATCACGCGTTATTGGTTTGATAAATGTTCGAAAATCAGGTGTTCAATGCGGAAGAATGGTAAGGTTATCTTATCTTACCCAGCACAGGTCACGCCGCAATCGAAAAGATCGATGTAGCACTAGGATTTATTTACGTGTAGGTATTATTTAATGTAAGAACTGTAATTATTAATTATTAACTTGATTAAAGTGCAATAACTTCGTAAGACACAAGCTTTACGTCCGGTCACGAGCCTGTTTCGCGCAAGACTCCGAGTTAGAATTAACACGTCTAAACATAACGGAAGCTGCAGAGGAAACAACATTAAATTTACTACCAGAAACATCCAAAAACGCACTTATGTTCTCTTTATGGATTGGAACAAAAGATGAAAGAGCAAAATCGTTTTTCGAGAACGTTTAATTTGGAAATTGCTAAAAAAATGTTGAAGTTCTACTTTATGAACACAATACTCAATATACTGTTTGATGCTTTCGCGGTTACTCGAATTATTCTTTTTAACATAGAATTTCGGCTTAGACCGCGTAGTATTAAGGATAAACACCCAGAATTTTCTGGCTTAATGTCCCTTGCACCTTGTGAACTCGAGCAAGAATCCGCGAGATGGCTATCCTCTTTGGTGGCTCGTGTTGTTTGAGTATCTTGAGAACAAATATACTTAGGCAGATTTGACCCCGTTGCTGTTTGTGCATCCATATTCACTATCCCGTGCGACTTTCACTCTGATGATGCATTAGTGAATCTTTGCCCTCCAACTGCCAATGGTTCCTGGTTTTTCATTAATTATCAAATAAGGAAGGGTGCTGTCTAAAGAATAGTCCTAAATAAGATTCCAGCCATGAGAAAAGACATTGCTAAATATTTAATATTACCAAACTCCGACTATACTATGATCAAAAATTATGTTCATCTAGTACGGATATGGGATAGATCCTAATTTATGAATGCAACTATAAGTCATTCAAAAATCAAATGTAAAGTTTGACATTTAAGTATAAACATAGTTGCATTCCTAAATTAGGAACTATTCCGTAGCCGTACTAGATGAAAATCATTTTTGTTCATACTTTATATACCGGGCACTGCTTTCCGATCTTCCGCAACAATCTTTGTTGATGCTGGTAGTCACATAACACATTAAAACGCCATGGTGGCTGCAGATCGACAGCAGTCGCTTAAGGATATATCGATGAATCTCTAAAAATAAACATGACATAGCTAATAAAATTACAAATGCAATAGGGAACTTTTCAGATAAATGATCGACTTCGGGAATGGGAAATCGGGATAATCCATTGACTTCAAGGACGGAAAAATTTCAATATCAAGAAAATATAAGTATTCAATATTGCACTAGTTCTCCAAAAATGGTTCTCAATAATTGCACATTTAACTTTAATAAATGAATTACATACGTAGAAACATAGTTTATAATTTGAAGTTCTTTGTTCAATTTTGTAGTCGGTTAATAAGTAATTCTGTAATTTCGCTTGTTCATAGCAAATAGCAATACATAAAATATAGTTGTATCCATGATTGTTTATACTATATCTCAAACGTAATCAATAGGTAGTAGTATACAAAGTATAGTATGCAACTCGCACGAAATGGCAATATTGCACTTCATACCGTGTAAAATGAGCCTCATTTCGTGATCGTTGCATACTATACTATTTCAGTTTTAACTGAATCAAATAATGCTTATTTCGTATTCAGTTGTGATGTCAATAAAGAAAGTGTTAGTAAAGTATCATGTATATAGAATCTCATTGTGCAAACGTAGTACAAAAATATGTGTTATTTTATATCATGTGATGTGCTCACTTGTGTGGTTAATAAAAAAAATCTGTGTTGACGGAGCATTGTTTAAATAAAATGCGAATAAGGTTGCAACTTCAATCTGTATAGGTATAAATTGGTTGATTAATTTTTTGTCACATAACTGTGCTTAGTTGGTACTCATTTGTGCTGACTATTAAGAAAAACATTAAGGTCTATTCACAAATACAATGCCTATATATATTGAGTTGATAGTTTGGTGACATGCATGACCAGATCCTATCGAAGCCAAAGTTGTACACTTAACTTTAAAATTATAATGTTTGTTTATTGGATCAAATTATGCTCACTCGTGGTGTTAATGAAAGAATCGTGTTCTGCGTATGTAAAATGAGAAAGTTACAATTTCACGCTGCAGTGTGTAGTGAGTATGCTTATTTGTGTAATTTGTTACAAGGAGTTGTGATTCAATTCACATTTTATTGGATCATACTTTACAGAAAAATATTTTATTTGTTCCTCACTTGTAAACATCAATTTATCAAGTCACTGTATTCACCTTGAAAATGTTTCTTAACTGGCTAGCCAGTAAATTTTTTACTGGCTAGCTAGTTATATTTTACAAGCGTGCTCATAGATAAATGATAGCGTGCAAAGCCAGAGTTGTCTTCCTTAGTATGTGTCATATTGATAAATTTAGTTGCTTGTCAGTTTGACATTTTGAATTAATGGTAAATTTCTAGTTATTTACAAGTGAGAAACAAATAAAATATTCAACAAAACACACCAGGTAACCATTTTTACTGGCTCAAGGATATGACAGGCTCGCCTAACGGCTCGCCAGTCATCCCAATCCTATCGCCAGTCAAAACTGTTTTACCTGGCTTGTAATGTTAAATACTATTCTTTTATTGACAGCACTCGTAAATTCAAAGTGACCACAGTCATATCAGTATAAATAATAAATAAGATATTTTGAACTTTTTTTTATTTTATGCAAACAATACTTTACCCACGCAGCACATTTTTTTCTGTTAACAGGACAAGTGAGCACAAATAGAGCCGAATTAGATTTTATTAAAAAACATTATACTAAAGTTGAAGGCACACCGTTATGTGTGAGCACTTCAGCCAAAGCAAAGTAAAACTTTATTCCACAACAATCTCTAACAAATGCGTTAATAAGGTTTTATCTACTTTGGTGTCACAATATGACTATTATAACACCGAAAACAGTGTTATAATAGAGTCTATTATAACACTATTTTTGCATTGTTATTTTTATATGAAAAGCATTGAAACAGCCTACCTTGTTTTAGATAACTGACAGATAGTCACATTAATGGAATGTCAAAATTAACAGTTTCAGATTATTTTTTTATACAAAGTAGATAAAATACTATATGACACTTGTTGTTTTATTATAAGACTTATTGTCGCACTCATTCCTTTAGGGCCCTCTTCGCTGCGCTCGTCGTGCCCTAAACCCTCTCGTGCGACAAAACATCATCCTACAAAACGCATATCATAAAATACTACTAGGAAAGCAGAAGATAACTTGGTTAAGTTCTTCTCTAAATGATCTTTTTAATTATTTTTCTACTACCACCACTAAAATTAGGCCTTTTAGCGCTAGCTTTTTTCACTAAAAGTGACGTTTTATAATTTAGCGTGTTTAAAGAAATCAGCTGTTTACTTTTAGCACATATGTTATAAAGTGAAGTGAGATTATAAAACTACAATTTCGAACTGGAAGTGAAGTTGTAAAGTTATTCTAGTTACTTCTTGCGTTAGAAGTAAAGTGTTTTTTAAATAATTAAAGCGTTATGTAATGAATACAGTCAGATGTGTAGTATTAATAATTATCTTTGATAACTGACGTTGACAGTACTGGCTCCACAAACATTCACCTGCGCGCCAAGGCCCTCTCTTGATTATGCCATAAATTATAACTGTCATAGATGCAAACCTTTGTTAAATCGACATTTATGGATTAATAACAGTAAATTTAAGGTCGTAGAAAAAATATTGTATGCAACTCGTGCTAAAAGTGGTTTATGCACGAGACATGTTATGAAACTCAGCCTTCGGCTTCGTTTCATAATTTTCATGTCTCGTGCATAACCATCAACTTTTAGCACTTGTTGCATAAATATCTATTTCGTCTGTATTTGCATAATTTATTTAGATATAGTTTTATAAAAGCAGTTAAAGAGTGTTTTGGAGAAATATTTCATGCAGTATAAAAACTGAAAAACATAATGGAACACCTATTTTATGACTACTTTCTATAAATACGATAGCTCTTTTCAAAAATAGGCCTTACTTTTGTTATGTTGACGTAGTTCTTAGTATACACAGAACATATTTGAGAAATTTAATAATTCGTTTTATAGCGATAGTCTATCATACTATTATGAAGAATAAAATTATATTTAATGAAAGCAATAAATTAGCATTATCTTATAGGAATACTGAGTCCGGCAACGAACTATGAGAGTTACATTAATATTGTGTAGATAAAAGTTGTAGGTACAAAAGTGGTGCATATTACTAAAATAGTTTTGATTATACAGGGTGTCTCAAAAAAGTGTGGCGAATCAAATTTACTTTTTTTAAATGGAATGCTCTATATTTGGGTAGCTTAAAATGTTTGCATAGAAATACTCATCATTTTAATATCAAGTTGTATCAATCTAATGTCAACCGTTATGGAGACATTAACGATTTTAGGTAAAAAAATGCTGAACTTCAGGCGGCTGCTGTAGTCAACAGAAAACCATTGAATGAAAGAAAGCGCTACCAAAAAATTATGATTTTCGTGAATTACCTTTCAAGTGTAAAATGGTGGATCTGGGTATTAATGCTATACAAGGTGCTCAACATTTGCAAATTTAATGATTTCGATTTTTTTTTCAAAACGAACGCCCTATATATTTGTGTATTTTTGGAAAGGTCTTTTAATGAGCTTTCTTTTGGTATGTTACTTTATACCTCTAAGTTCAACTGTTTTTTCAGATATTCGTGCTTGAACATAAAAAACAATTTAAACCCATTAAAATGCTTTATTTCAAAGAATAAAAAATAATGATTTAAACACATGATTTCTCCAAAAATAAAATCACAAAACGAGGTTTAGAAAATATAACTTCAATCAGTGTTGATACAAGGAATAATAAACACGAAAAAACGATAAATGCAGGAATAAACTAATTCCAAGTTCAAATAAAATTAGATTAAAAATCTGATGTGATACACTCACACAACTTCCTTTTACAGTGATCTTATAATTAGCCAAAAATTTTCAAAAATTACAAATTCTACAAAAACGGTACAAAATAGAGCGTTAATTAAAGAGACAAATTGTTTCTAAAATTGCAAGCTAAATTCAAAAATGTAATAATATACCGGGTGTTCTATTTAAAATAAGAGTTAATAAAAAAACAAAAAAAAAACAAAACAAACCCATTTTTGAAGTATTCAACTGGAAAACCACCTATCTCACATCAATACACATTAAAAATGTAATAAAAACGTAAAGTTTGAAAAAAAATCGTTAAAGCTGTTTTTGAAAAAATAGAAAAAACTGAAAAATCACAAGAGTAAACACCTACTTCCGGTTAAGCGGTATTCTTCAAAAGCTTACTGTCGCATCTACATAGTATACAAAACTTATATATGAAGTTTCAACGCCATACCTCTTTTCGTTTTTGAGATATTCTGTTCACAGGCAGACAGACACACAGACATACCAATAAACAAAAACATGTTTTTTGGGTTCAGAAGACGTGAAGATCTGTTGAAAACTCAATTTCGAATTTTTGGGGTGAATCTAATAGTTCCTTTATCGTAAAAGAAAGTAAAAAACAAAAGCAAATACACCAAAAGCTTATACGTAATTAAATTCAATGTTCAAATACTTCTCCTTTCCTGCTCCGAGTATTAAAGCTGTACAGAGAGCTAATAATCGGCAAATACAATTAGTTTGATTTATTTAAATGGAACACCCTGTATATCCCTGTATTTTTAAAAAGTACTTTCAATCAGCTTTCTTCTGACATTTCATTTCCTCTCTCAAAATTCAATCGCTTTTCAGATTTAATTTTCTTCTGCTTTTTTCGTTTGTTTCGTATTTGTTATTTCTAGTTTTGAGTAGTGGCTGGATTTTTGTTTTCTAAACTTGGTTTTACTTTTGGTTGGAGAACTCAAATGTTTAAATAATTATTTTAACGACGTTTGTTTTTTTATCATTTGAAATAAAGCATCTTAAAGGGCTTAAATTGTTTTTATGTTCAAACACGCATATCTGAAAAACAGTTTGACTTAGAGATATGAAGTACCATATCAAAATAAAGCTCATTAAAAGGGATTTTCAAAAATATACAGGACGTTCTATTTGAAAAAAAAAATCGAAATCGTTAAATTAGCAAATGTTGAGCACCCTGTATAGTATTAATACCCAGATCTACTATTTTACACTTAAAAGGTAGTTCACAAAAACCATAATTTTTTTGTAACGTTTTCCGTCATGCGATTGTTTTCTGTTGCCTACAGCAGCCCCCGCCTGAAGTTCAGTTTCTTTAAAATTCGTTAATATCTCCAAAACAGTTGACGTTAGATCCATTCAACTTTATATCAAAATGATGAGTATTTCAATGCAAAACTTTTAAGCTACCTAAATATAGAGCATTCCATTTAAAAAAAAGTAAGTTTGATTCTCCACACTTTTTTGAGACACTCTGTATAATCAAAACTATTTTAGTAATGGCACAACCTTCGTACCTACAACTTTTATATACACGATATCCATGTAACTTTCATAGAAATATCTTCCACCCCCGCTTCGTTGCCGGGCCCTGTATATTTCGAGATAAACATTTAGTGAATCACGAGTATTTTATTGTTGGTATCTACGGTACTTCGTACTTCGTATGCGGTGGTCTTGTAGATAACAATCGAATCAATATTCAATACATCATAACTTTATTAATAGCATTAGTACATTCAATGTTTGTTGAATTATCCCAGAGAGTTAATCAAGAGTCAGCATTGCTAGCTAGCGGTCCGTTGACGAAATCTTCCCTTTGGGAACTTCTTCTGGCAAAACATCGGTAAATTGAGTAATTCCCAATTCAAATGAAACCTTTCCTTGCTCATAATCTTTGTTATGTTCTTCAATTTTCTTCAACCTGTCTTGGAATATTTTGAAACGCAGTGCTTCCAACTCTGGACACTCGTAGTTTTTGTTGAAGTCGGCCTGAGATGAGAAAAAGAAATATTATTGTTTTGCAGTTATAAATAATTATAAATTGTTATGTGCATGAAAACAGTAATTTAACTTTACATATATTTATAAATTAAACACATCAGCATTGCGATAACGACATAAATACGTTTATCTACGGCCACTACTAAAAGTAGCCCTTTTAGCACCTGCTTGTTTCACTAAAAGTGACGTTTTATAGTTTGGCGTGGTTAAAGAAATCAGCTGTTTACTTTAAGTGCATGTGTGGTATAAAGTGAAGTGAGGTTATAAAACTAAAATTTCGAACTGGAAGTGCAGTTGTAAAGTTATTCTAGTTACTTCTTGCGTTACAGTTAAAGTGTGTTTGAAATAATTAAAGCGTTATGTAATGAATACAGTCAGATGTGTAGTATTAATAATTACCTTTCGTAACTGACCTTGACAGTACTGGCTCCAGAAACATTCGCCCGAGCGCCAAGGCCTACTGTTTATTATGACATAAATTATAAGTGTCGTAGATGCAAACTCAATCGATATTTATGGATTAATAACAGTAAAATTAAGGTCGTAGATAAAATATTGTATGCAACGCGTGCTAAAAGTCGTTTATGCACGAGACATGTTATGAAACTCAGCCTTCGGCTTCGTTTCATAATTTTCATGTCTCGTGCATAAACGTCAACTTTTAGCACTTGTTGCATACATAGCTATTTTGCACTACTAGTCCCAGAACGCACCATTATTGGCCTATCTTTAGGTCGTGAAGTTGTTTTTCTCCACCTTGGAAGACAAAGTAAAATAAACAATTTGCACTGTGGTAACTAATAAATTGCTAAGTTACCAAATATGTTTTGTTGCTATCAGACATTACTATTTTAATCTTGACGTTTTAAAAAGCTGTATTGTTAGGGTAACGGTTAAAATATTTTCGAAATTTGTTGGGAATTTTAGGTATTAAGACGTTTAGGTGGTGCAAAAATAGTATATACACCACGGTAGCGAATCCTCTTATAATCTTCGCTCAGCTTATAATACTGGGCTTCGCTACCTTGATGTATAATACTCGTATACTATTATCTACTTTGATGTTTTAATGAAGCTATTAAAATACTCAAATCAGTGCTTTAATAGGGTCTATTAGCACTTTTTTGCATTGTGTGTGAAACAGTCCCATTTATTTCAGACAATTGACAAATTGTCACATTTATGAAATGTCAAAATTCAAAGTTTCTGATTACTTCTATGCAAAGTAGATAAAATCTTGTATAATACGAGTTGCAAAAATAGCTATTAAAATATCACAAAGCCTTTTGGTATACTTTAAATATGGATAATAATATGCACTCTAAAGTATTGGAAACGGTTGTATAATTCAAAATAAACTACGTAAACGGAAGAATATGTTAGTATGTTACACGGGCTAAGTGAAATTTATAGCAGCAAATAATAATAAATTAACTATACAACAATAGCTATTAACATGTCTAGGAATGTTATGAGTATTATAACTGCCGCAGATGTTGTTTTGAAATCCGAGCTCGCAGAGCGAGGATTTTAAAACATCTAAGGCAGTTATGATTCATAACATCCGTGATTTGTTCAATAGTTTATCGGTTGCCATGTAGGGTAATGGTTACCATGTACGGTAATGGACTATTACCGTACAGATCAGTTATGATTTAGTTACCAGCCTACTTTTGTATATGTAAACAAGGGATTAATATCCTGCAACCGATAAAAATAATTACATAAGAATTTTCTGGTTACAAAAAGCGACTAGTAACAAAAAGTCTTGTAGCGTATAGGAAATAGATGTGAATTTGTAAGGGCAATATTGTTGTTTGCATTTAGCGCTTTTCGGCATTTTTTCGCATTTATATACCAAATATTAGTACTTTTCCCGCATCATTTAAGTCCAAATTGATAGTTTGGTTATGTTTTAAAATCGAATTTTGTTAATTTCGAATATTAACGTCTCCCGGCTTATTTTATGATCGCCGATTTATATTTAAATTCATATAATATGCTTCCTTGCCGCATGAATGACTTAAAGTTGGTTTATCGGAGCGGCGCTCGTTTCGTTTTCCGGGGTTCCCAGCTTTGGGTGCGGAACTTGCACAGCATGAAGCAATTCCATATGAGTTAGGCAGAGAACAAATTAAGTAGCGCCTGCGCGCGATCCCTTGGCTTTAGGATTCTATCGTCTGACTTTAACAATGCAACAAGTGCTCGTTGGTTCCATTCGGCGCCGGCGGGTGGCCGGCCTTGCGATTTCCCCTGGAAAATTCGTAATTAAGTAAAACTGAATGGGTTTTTTTGATTAAGTCTTGGTCATGTAAGCGATATGTTGTGTAGTTATTAGCGGAACAATTCCGGTGTCGCGGGGTTGGAAGCTCCGAATTGACGCCTTGGGCGGATATTTATTTGGGAACGTTTTTTGTGCTAATCGTTTGTGATAAAACTACGTGTACCGTACCGCAATCCTTGCCTGTCGTTACGTTCTACCCTCTGGAGATTTAACACCGTCCAAACCCATTTTACAGACCCCACCCTATGCCATTTCTCACACCTCCTTCAAGTATTTTGTAGCAGTCGCTTGAGCACCACCTGCAGCTCCGTTGGATACCATTCCCGTAGGAAGTTGAATCCCTCAAAGATATTGTGTTTTCTTTGTAGTAATTTTAACAAGCGCATAATGTTCAGTGAAGTGATTTCTAAAGTGTCCCCATTTTACGCAGCGTGACTGATAATTTAAAATTAAGCGTTTGAGCTGTTGTGACTCTTATTAAACCAGATTTGAGTATTTACCGTCAAGTTTTAATGTTTGCACTTAGCTTAACGTTGTGAGATTATAGCTATTAACATATCTAGGAATGTTATGAGTATTATAACTGCCGCAGATGTTGTTTTGAAATCCGAGCTCGCAGAGCGAGGATTTTAAAACATCTAAGGCAGTTATGATTCATAACATCCGTGATTTGTTCAATAGTTTATCGGTTGCCATGTAGGGTAATGGTTACCATGTACGGTAATGGACTATTACCGTACAGATCAGTTATGATTTAGTTACCAGCCTACTTTTGTATATGTAAACAAGGGATTAATATCCTGCAACCGATAAAAATAATTACATAAGAATTTTCTGGTTACAAAAAGCGACTAGTAACAAAAAGTCTTGTAGCGTATAGGAAATAGATGTGAATTTGTAAGGGCAATATTGTTGTTTGCATTTAGCGCTTTTCGGCATTTTTTCGCATTTATATACCAAATATTAGTACTTTTCCCGCATCATTTAAGTCCAAATTGATAGTTTGGTTATGTTTTAAAATCGAATTTTGTTAATTTCGAATATTAACGTCTCCCGGCTTATTTTATGATCGCCGATTTATATTTAAATTCATATAATATGCTTCCTTGCCGCATGAATGACTTAAAGTTGGTTTATCGGAGCGGCGCTCGTTTCGTTTTCCGGGGTTCCCAGCTTTGGGTGCGGAACTTGCACAGCATGAAGCAATTCCATATGAGTTAGGCAGAGAACAAATTAAGTAGCGCCTGCGCGCGATCCCTTGGCTTTAGGATTCTATCGTCGTCTGACTTTAACAATGCAACAAGTGCTCGTTGGTTCCATTCGGCGCCGGCGGGTGGCCGGCCTTGCGATTTCCCCTGGAAAATTCGTAATTAAGTAAAACTGAATGGGTTTTTTTGATTAAGTCTTGGTCATGTAAGCGATATGTTGTGTAGTTATTAGCGGAACAATTCCGGTGTCGCGGGGTTGGAAGCTCCGAATTGACGCCTTGGGCGGATATTTATTTGGGAACGTTTTTTGTGCTAATCGTTTGTGATAAAGCTACGTGTACCGTACCGCAACCCTTGCCTGTCGTTACGTTCTACCCTCTGGAGATTTAACACCGTCCAAACCCATTTTACAGACCCCACCCTATGCCATTTCTCACACCTCCTTCAAGTATTTTGTAGCAGTCGCTTGAGCACCACCTGCAGCTCCGTTGGATACCATTCCCGTAGGAAGTTGAATCCCTCAAAGGTATTGTGTTTTCTTTGTAGTAATTTTAACAAGCGCATAATGTTCAGTGAAGTGATTTCTAAAGTGTCCCCATTTTACGCAGCGTGACTGATAATTTAAAATTAAGCGTTTGAGCTGTTGTGACTCTTATTAAACCAGATTTGAGTATTTACCGTCAAGTTTTAATGTTTGCACTTAGCTTAACGTTGTGAGATTATAGCTATTAACATATCTAGGAATGTTATGAGTATCATAACTGCCGCAGATGTTTTGAAATCCGAGCTCGTAGAGCGAGGATTTTAAGACTTCTAAAGCTGTTATGATTTACAACATCCGTGATTTGTTCAATAGTTTACCGGTTGGTGTATGGTTATGGTTGCCATGTAGGGTAATATTTCTTTACCCTACAGATAAGTTATGACCTCGTTACCAGCCTAATTTTGTATATGTAAACAAAGGCTTAATATCCTGAAACCGGTAATAGCTATTAACATATCTAGGAATGTTATGAGTATCATAACTGCCGCAGATGTTTTGAAATCCGAGCTCGTAGAGCGAGGATTTTAAGACTTCTAAGGCTGTTATGATTTATAACATCCGTGATTTGTTCAATAGTTTACCGGTTCGTGTATGGTTATGGTTGCCATGTAGGGTAATATTTCTTTACCCTACAGATAAGTTATGACCTAGTTACCAGCCTACTTTTGTATATGTAAACAAAGGCTTAATATCCTGAAACCGGTAAAAGTAATTACCGTCATTGAGTCAGATTTGGTTGTTTTCCTTCAAGATTTGTTGTTTGTCAGTAGTTTTACTATGTAATCAAAAGTTGCTACCTTATTTTTTGAGTCAGTTAGATTGTTTGTTTTCAAGTTTACCGCCTGTGTTTAGATTAAACGTTGTGCATTTAATAATATTAAAGTTTATTGAGTATTTCTTTTAATATTCATTGTTCAACCACATATTTTTACGTTAATATAGTTTATTTTCAATTAGTTGTGCTTTTCTTTAGTAGATTTATGCTGTTTTCGTGTGTGTTTTGTGATGTAGTTCTTTGTAAATGAGTTCAGGTAGCTGTAAGCAAAGCTGTAGCTGTTCGTGGATAGTCGCTCAAACACTGTCAAAGTTGGGTCAGAAAGGTCAGGCCATTGCTTCCACTTTCGCGATGAGCCCTCTGTGTTTTTCCCGATTTAGTAAAGTGGTGGCGTCTGGCATTTAACATCTTTATTTCGTTTACCGGGTGGTAGCCTAATTAAGCTCGTAAAGAACCCCCTTCTCCTTTTGATGTCTTTGCCGGCAACTTTTGTTACAACGCATCGTAACATAATTGCGGCGACGGATCCGAGAATTGTCGGATTGGTGTCGTTTTATCGGGTAACCGACGGTTGAGTACTTTGAATGTCAAGTTCAGTGTTGTAACATCGTTTTCGTCGTGTAATAAATTTTTTGGCCTCGTGACATGTAAACAACACATTCATGCTCACTTGACGTCCACTGTAACTACGATTTTATAGTTAGTCAGTGCTTTGTCGCACCGCGGTGCGGTAAAATGATTAGAAAAATTGTAGCTTTCAGAGACCATAAAACAAAATGTTGCTTTGTAGTAATAACGGGTGTTAGCAGAAACGCTAGTTACGTATTTTATCGTTCAGTTGCATTTAGGAGAAATAAAGAAAATTGATATTTACGACTTTGAATTTTGACGTTCCAAAGTGTCAACTACAACATTTACTGATGTCAGCTTGCTTGATGGCTTGATATTCGAAAGCGAAATCATGAATTTATAAAAAATGTTAAAAAAATATATGTCGGCCAAAACATTTAATACAATACTCGGTGCGTTAGGCATTTTACAGCGCTCGGTTTTATTGAAGCACTCCGCTTCGCGTCGTACTTCAAAATTAAAACCTAGCGCTGTAAAATGCGACCTACCGCACTTGTAATGTAAATAACTAATAAATACTAATTAAAACTGCAAATTATCCCACTTAATTTATATTACATATGCGCAAAGAAAAATATATTGCACTGCAATATATAGTAGGAGAAATAGAAGCAAAGTGTGGACATGGCTCCGGAACAGAAGAAGAGCTTCTTAGATGTGTAATAGTTATGAGGAATTGTTCGGGATTTAATAGTAAAACGCTAATAGGCCCAGCAATAAATAAAGTAGCAACCTAAGAAATTTGCTGCCTCACTAAGTGTTCAGAGAGTAATAAATTAAATAAAATAATGATAGATATATATCTTGTGGAAAATATAAATAGTGTAGTTTTCTTTCAAGCGTTTGTGCACGTGAATCACAAGTAGACTGTGATAAACGTTTTGATGTTATGAGAAATTTAAATAAATTGACTCGGGTATTAATTTTAAGTAGTTGAAGAAATAATCGCACCGTATCTGTAGGTTTAAGAAGTTACTTGCTATTTCTTTTCTATTTCCTATTTCATTCATTCAGACGAAGAAAGTATTTTAATCACGAAAAAAATCACCTTCCTAGATTTCTTCAGATCTTCAAGTTTCAGGGCCCCAAGATGACGAAAAACATGTTTTATCAATTCCGTCTGTCCGTCCGTTGGCGGTATAGATCAAAAACTATTTGTTGTAGGAAGACGATATATTGCATACATATTATGTATATGCCTGGCATGAAACCGAGAAAATTTCAGGCAAATATATGCAGGGTGAGCACCTCAAAAAAATTAAATTTTGTCAATTTTTGTTTGAACTGAGAAATACATAAAAGTAATAATTTGTACATAGCGCAGGCTTTACCATTGACATGTTGCCTTTTTATGCCGCGAGCCGCATAAATGCGCAAATCGTAAACCTTTAAATACACGGGAAACGCATATTTGGGCGAGGCCATAATTTCCATCATATGATGAGCACTCGAAGATATAATTAAAAAAAAGTACACTATCTGGAATTACCTTGCGGAAATAAATGTGGAGGTCTTCAATTTTCTCTGAGATTACAAAAAACTAGAAAAAATATTTTACGAATTTGTTTATTACTGAAAATTGATGAATTTTATGCGTACATCCCATTTACAGGCTTAGTTTTGAATATTTCTTAATCATTCTTAAACTAGTGGAAATCGTATTCTTTCTAGATTTAGATGATATCAAATTAGTCCCAAAATTATTTTTAACAAATGCTACAGAAATTGTTTAAACAAAGCGAACGGGGACGAGTGGCATACATTTCAGCATCGAGGTATCTTAAAAACTATTCGACATAAATATATACATCCTGCATATGAAATGCATAAAAAGGAATGAAAAAATTGTTAGTGAAAGGATTATCTGCATTGATTTATTGTTGTAAAAAATATACTTTATTTTCCATTGTGCGATTTGGTTGAAACGCACCTCACTTTGGCACGAAATTTAATACATGCCCGGCGTGAAGGTTAAGCTAGCTGCAAAGCAATGATATGAGAAGGGCTCCATAGACTTGTAAGAAATTGGTGAACGTTTAGTTTGCATTCGTAGGCACTGCAGTTCAAATCCCACCGGCACCGATTATTTTATTTGAAAATTGATGTAATTCGCATTCAAGTGTTTCCTTTTATTATTTCAGTATTATTTGGAACGTGAAAACATATTTACACCCAACTTTCTGTGATTTTTAAAATTATTTAGTGTCACAATGTCCACTTGCGTGGGAAGTTCCGGCTTTTTACAGATTTTTTTGAGAAACAACTGTTATCTACCTTTGCTGACAAAGTTCACAATGTTCACAATGTCTGTTATTTTAAAATTACACGGTATTGTCGTAAAATTCGTACATACTTATTGTGTGTCTTACGGAAACTAAACATAGGGAAACAAAAATGGTAACCTTTGCTAAGGGTCAACGAGAGCCGTGCATGGTTTATGCTACACAGCAATGCATTTGCTGTATTCATCTCTTTGTATGTATAAAATGCATTCATTTACATCATTCTGCTCAATTTATTTATCGACGTCCACTACTCAATTTTGGCTACATTAGAATCGGTTTCGTTTACAGAGTTATTTAATTTTGACTTCCTTTTACGATAAAGGAAGTATTGGATTCACCCCAAAAGTTCGAAATTGAGTTTTCAACAGATTTTCACGTTTTAGAGTATCCTGAACCCAAAAAACGTGTTTTTGTTCATTGGTCTGTCTGTCTGTCTG
The DNA here is from genome assembly GCA_940337035.1 of Agriotes lineatus. Taxonomy (NCBI): domain Eukaryota; kingdom Metazoa; phylum Arthropoda; class Insecta; order Coleoptera; family Elateridae; genus Agriotes; species Agriotes lineatus. Next base: position 19,251 of record CALNHX010003246.1, on the reverse strand, counting down.
TCTGTGAACAGAATATCCCAAAAACGAAAAGAGATACGGCGTTGAAACTTCATATATAAGTTTTGTGTACTATCTAGATGCGACAGCAAGCTTTTGAAGAAAATCGCATAAACGGAAGTATGGCATTTACTCTTGTGATTTTTCAGTTTTTTCAATTTTGCAAAAACGACTTTAACGATTTTTTTCAGACTTTTAATGTGTATTGATGTGAGATAGGTGATTTTCCAGTTGAATGCCTCTAAAATGGGTTTCTATTCTTTTTTTTCTTTTTTTTATTAACTCCTATTTTTAATGGAACACCCGGTATATGATTACATTTTTGAATTCAGATTAAAATTTTAGAAAAAAATTGTCTCTTCAACCAACGCTCTATTTTGTACGGTTTCTGTAGAATTTATAATTTTTGAAAATTTTTGACAAACCCTTAAAAATTAAAAATTAAATTTTTGGCTAATTATAAGATCACTGTCAAAGGAAGTTGTGTGCGTGTATCACACCGGATTTTTTTTATAACAAAAATTAACAAACCGTATCTCTTTCGGAAAGATCAATATTCTGAGGATACGGCATTTATTTAGACGTAATAATTACTAATTAATTGTCAAAACCGTAATTTTTTCAGTATAGTTTTTATCAAAAAATTGCTGTAAATCTCATAGAGTTGAAATATAACTTTTCTACTATATTTTCATTAATCCATTAAGAAGAACGCAATATTCTGGTATTTCGAAATTTTCCTATGAGCGACAAACCTATTAGAAATAGTCCTCAACATTATGGTTACCATTGTAGAGAAACTGCTGTAATCTTAGTATATTGTAATAGATGGCAGCACCACGTTGTGCGACCATTATCTTGTTATGACTAGCACCACGTTGGGATAGCTTTATTAATATGTTATATCTCCCAACAATTTGAGATGACAAGCAAACACCTTTTGTGCTATTTAAAACTACAATCAATATACTTTTGTACTTTTAAATGTATGTAATACATTTGAGACTCTCATTAGGGTTCATCAATCAAGTTATCTATTTTTAGATATTCAAAATTTTTAAATGAATTGTTAATTCAATGACTGTTATTAAATGTCAGTTTGACTTTTAACTAGTATAAAAGTACAAAACTTTGTCTTATATAGTTACGATTATTGATGCCAACTTTTAAAATTACCTAATCTGATCTATACATACTACAATTATATTATTACAGAGCAAGCATATTTGTCTCATACTAACATTATCTTTTCTTCCATCATCAATACGAAATGCTCAAATGTTATAACTTTTTAAGATAAAATTACAATTTATTTTTTTATTCAATCTGCATTACCAAATTCAATTCAGCCAACAAATCTTTTTAAATTTTTCTTAATTTGATTGTATCAACATACCAACTTTATTTCATTTAATTATTTCTTTACTATGATTGATCTTTATGTATCATAATAATATGTACCTATAGTAAAAAGTGACTCACTCACTTACCCACTGACTCATCAACGCCCAGCCCAAACCCTGGGACCTAGAAAGCTAAAATTTTGCACAGAGGCTCCCTTTATGATGTATACAAGGAATAAGAAAGAATATTTAGGAATTCAACCCCTAAATGGGTAAAATAGGGGTTCCAATTTTGTATAGAAAAATAATATTAAATAGATATTTCGAATTGAAACTTCGTAGGAGTACTCCTAAAAACAAATAATCAAACACGTATTTCGTGATTTTCTGAAAATCAACCCCTTAGGGGGTAAAATGGGGTAAATAAGCCTAAAAATCGATATGGGTGTCGTTTCTGAGGTTTTTTTGGGACGTTGATTGCGAAAATAGCATTTATTTTGAAGTGCGAGACGGTGGACATGATATAAAATTAAAACCCTATAGTGGTGAAACGGGATTTCAGAGTTTGTATTGGAAAACAATATTAAACAGACTTTTAAATTCGAACCTTCGTAGGTGTAAACTCGAACCTTTGTAGGTGTACTTTAGTAAAAAATCTGGTGTGATACACGCACACAACTTCCTTTTACAATGATTTTATAATTGGGCAAAAATTTGATTTTACATTTTTAAGCATTTGTCAAAAATTTTCAAAAATTACAAATTCTACAAAAACGGTACAAAATAGAGCGTTAGGTGAAGAGACAAATTTTCTCTAGAATTGTAAACTGAATTCCAAAATGTGATAATAAACCGGGTGTTCTATTTAAAATAGGAGTTAATAAAAAAATAGGAAAAAAAAACAAAAGAAACCCATTTGAGAAGTATTCAACTGGAAAATCACCTATCTCACATCAATACATATTAAAAATGTAATAAAAATGAGAAATAAGAAAATCGTTACAGCCGTTTTTGAAAAAATTAAAAAAACTGAAAAATCACAAGAGTAAACACCTACTTCCGGTTATGCGATTTTCTTCAAAAGCTTGCTGTCGCATCTACACAGTACACAAAACTTATATATGAAGTTTCAACCTCATACCTTTTTTCGCACACACAGACAGAACAATGAAAAAAAATATGTTTTTTGGGTTCAGGAAACTCTGAAACGTGAAGATTTGTTGAAAACTCAATTTCGAATTTTTGGGGTGAATCCAATACTTCCTTTATTGTAAAAGGAAGTAAAAATAAGTAATCATTTTCATAAACTCGACCCCTTAGAATAGGGAATAAACGAAATTATTATATATTTTCGCTTTAAAGTTGTCCTATTTTCGTAAATATACCTAATCTATATATCTAAAAGCGAAATACCACTCACTGATTAATCACGAAATCTCAGAAAGTCTAAATGCTATAAACTTGAAATTTGGCAGGCAGATTTCTCATAGGGAGTAGGCCTCCGCTAAGAAGGTATTTTTAAAAATTCAACCCCTAAAGGGGTAAAAAAGGGGTTGGAATTTTGCAAGATCAGTTTTTGGAAATTTGTCCCCTGAAGGTGAAAATAGGAGATGACGGGACGGGACGGGACGGAAAGGGAAGGGAAGGAAAGGGAAGGGAAGGGATGGGATGGAATTGGAGGAGAGGTGAGGAAACGGGACGGGACGGGACGAGACGGGAAGGGAAGGGGAGGAAAGGAATGGGATGGAAGGGGAGAGGCGGGACGGGACGAGACGGGACGGGACGGGAACGAGGAGGTGGAAAGGGACTCGGACGGGGACGGGTACGGGGTTGGGATAGGATGGGATGGGATGGAATGACAGAAAATAATTAGTCATTATTTAATACACAAATACCGAACCTCGCGCGTACGTAGTCGCGGGTAACAGCTAGTTGTTCATAAAAATAAACTGTTGAACTTAATTGAATTGCTCATTACTTTGGTTAAATAACCACGAAATCTTAGATACTCACGACTTCTTAAAACGGTCACGGTTCGTTAATTTTTGTTATCAGTAAAAATAAAACTGCACTGTAAGCAAAAACAAATCATGGATTGTAATACATATATGCAAAATTGAGTAATCTAAATCGATAAAGAACTTGAGCAAAACGATGGAAATAAACGCATTTTACGCGCGCCAAAGACAAATTATAAGAATTCATCATTAGATAGAATGGGTTATACACGGCTCTCCTTGATCATTAATAAAATATACCATTGGCGTTTCCCTATGTTCCGTATACCGTCAGATACACATTATACTTGTATGTAAGTACTTAAGTATAGTAAATATGTTATTTTTGAGTCTATGCATCTTAATTTTAACACACGTCGGTCTAAGTTGAAATTACAGAAATTGCAGATTGAAAAACCGTATGACAAGAAAAAGTACGTTAAGCATTTACAAAAGTGAAATGTTTGCTATTTAGAAAAATGAGGCTTATTATATTTAAAATATTAACTGGACAAAATACATAAATATTTAGGTATATATTAACTACATCATACCTTAAATTTTTCAAACTCCTGGGTTGGTGGTTCACGTATTTTTTCACCGGGAACTAAAAGTCCACGAGGAACCTCACTGCCAAGTAAATCAGCAAAGTGATTAATTCCCAGTTCGTATGTGATCTTCCCTTCTTTATATAGTTTGTTGTTTTCTTCAATCGTTTTCAGGGTATTTGCAAATATATTAAACCTCAGCTTTTCTAATTCAGGACATTCATAATTTCTCTCGTGATCGACCTGGAAATTGAAAAATATTTTATAATTTAATAATAGTTATTTACTATACAAGTGGGATAAGAGCATCATTAATATACGTATGTAAGCACACAAGTATATTAATGATGCATTATCGCAAATGCATTGTACACAATTTTATCTACAACTGCCCAAAATTAAGAAAAGTGCATTAAGAGAAATGCCAGATCCGCCATTTTCAAAAATATTTTAGTATGAAAATGTCATTATGTCATTCATTTGACACTATTTCAGTGTAGGTAATGAAGCCATTACATCGCTACTGTATATAATGAACTTCATTGCCCAACGGAAATAGTGCCAAATGAGTGACTTAACTTAACAAGTCTTTATCCAAGCAGTTGTAGTTAAATATTGTATTGGTGTTAAAAGTAAATTATATAACAGGTGAAGAGAAAATATAATTGATATCTATAATCCACTCACTTTTTTTGCATGAAGGTTGGTCTTGAATTTTTGTTGTTAAGTTGTACACTTGGTTTCATTGAAATCGACTACCCCCAAAACGTTGAGTAGACGCTTTTTTAACTTTTTGTCTAACATACTTTACTTAAAATGTCTAATTACTATTTGTTTGCACTTTGAGTAACTAGGTAAATATACAATGTCCGCCGTAAAGTCAGCATAATATGGGAAAAATTTTTATTTTTGATTTTTCAAAATAGATTTTTACATCAATAATTTGTGCTTGTCTAAAAACCTATTTAGCCCTTATCATACATACCGAGTGATTTTTGCTTATTTAGGAAATGGAGTTTTTCGAAATTGTCAAATTCCGAAAAGTTATATTTTTCGGAAATTAAGTAAGATTTCAATTAGATTTTTTTGGAATATGTTATTTTTAGCTAACTGAATGCGGTTTTTAGGAGAAATATTTTTCAATTCTAATTAATAAAGGGTGTTAATTAGAATTTGTGGTCTAGTCGGCTTTGGAACTGATGCGAAGTCATGTCGTGCATTAAATCATATGGCTGATAACTGACACTGGTGACACTGTAAGTCTATGTCAAATTCGATGTTAGCAGGTTAGGTTCTGCGTCAGTTTTGACACAGAAAGTTTTTTTGAAAAATCAAAAATAAATTTTTTTCTCATATTATGCCGACTTTTTGGCGGACACTGTATATACACATTTACACATCCAAAAATTAGGTGTAGTAGATTTCAATTGGAGAAACTGTCATGGCCAACCTTCATGCAATAAATATGTGAATAGAGTATAGGAATAATAAAACAGTGACCACAGATCACATTTCTTACGGCATTATAGCTGAATGATAATTACAATGACGATAGTTACACTGGCTTGCACAAAAATCGCTTACACTTTTTAAAAATCAACTACTTTCATTTAAACAATAATTATTTGCTACTACTCTTACAGGGCATACTTCTTCTAACTTAGAAACAATAAGAATTTTCTCATTTCCGTCAATCTTGGCATTTAACGTTTTTGACACTGAAAAATAAAAAAATCAAGCGGACTGAATATAACGAAAAATAGGTGTACGCTATTCTTTTGCAAGCCAGTGTACTTATAATAATTAATTGTCTTTAAAGTTTTTCTTACCTTAAATTTCTCAAATTGTTCTTCTGCTGAAAGAGCAGATGCTTGAACAACAGCGATTGCAAGTAGAATGGTAACCACGAGCTTCATTGTGCAGTTTCTGTAAAATGAAGTTATGTTATTACATTTTATTTTCCACTTATTTATTGTTGTTTATATCTGTGATACAAGGTATACAAAGCAGTCTATAACGCCCGAGGGCGTAAAAAACGAGGGTAATAGTTACGCTTCGTATCTAATTTATTGACATATATTAAAGACGATTCCGTTGAAGCATTTTAAGACCGATATATAAAATATTATTCAAAGAACATAATTTGGAACCTTTAACATTAAACATTTTTAAGTTATTTATGTATTCAAATTGAAAAATAAAACGTTGCGTCACGATGAAACATAACCTATAATTAAGCAGTGTCAAGTAAAGTATGACCAAAAATGATTTTCATCTAGTATGGCTGAAAACTATTTTTGATCAAACTATATTTAGTTATTGTTACTAAAACTGAACAAAGAGGAAAGTATAGGTCTTATTCAAAAGTACTTTCGAATGAGAGAAGACAATGATCTGTACGTTACCTGGTAGACGACAAATACGCCAAATTCACATCAAGCCACATAACATGTCGCTTTACGAGAAATTCAGCGGCTCTCAAAACTTTTTCTTAAAATTTTAACTCTGTTTTACAAGAAAGCTACGCATCTGAGGCAAAAGCCTTAAAGTAGTTTCAGATTTCTTTTTATGTTACTATGTACCTCAAGAAGTCACACGGCCGACTTAACAAAGACCTTGTATACAAATTTGTCAGCACATTAGAAAGTCATAAAATACAAGATTCTTCTCATGTATTTTGAAATCGATTTTAGCTGTTTGCTTTGTTTAAGTTTTTATTTATATGCCGGTCGGTTCAAAAATTTACTAAAACCAGAGGTTTGTAGACAAGAAAACCCTGAGATTACCCCAACTAATAATTAAAAATACTATTTCATTGAGTTTCAATTGTTCGTCGGTACCTTCCCAAGAGCATTATTTAAAATTAAACTAAAATGTTAGATGTGCTGAATAAACTTATACGAGAAGGGGCTGATATACTTGAAGTAATTAAAAATTAATGCTTTTTAAAGGAAATATCGATAATATCAAAGGTACTGAAGTTAATTTAGATTTCTTAATATTTCCATTTTTCTTGGTGAACTTAGAGTAGAATGTTTTATCTTCCATATTAATCTTAATAAATGTCAAAATTTTCGCTGAATTTTTTATATATTGTGTAAGATTAGAGTGCTAAACATATTTCTAACATTTGACTGCATGTGTATAGAAATTATAAGGTGTGTTGATCTAAAATTGAAAGAAGCCACCGTTATTGCACTCGTTGAATAGTAATTAATTATAATAGAACGAGTTATTTTATTTTTATTTAGAAAAACATATATAAACATTTGTTGCTTTGATGATCCCTGTGAAAATTCTACGACACATTTGTACTCCTGTTTTTCAAAAACGTTGCTGTACAAAAGCTTGCCATTATTCGACACGAGCTCATTGCCAAATACACGTTTCTCGTAATTATGTAAATCTATATTCGAATAACATCTAGAAAACACTTTCTGTAAAAAATACCGATATCAAGTTTGACCTGTTTTTAAATACTATTACAAAATGTATTTAGTTATCTGGAGTCAAAGTCAGGCCAGAAGATAATAGCCATAAATTTTATGTAAGTTATACACAAAAAACTTGCTTGAATTAATAAGCAATAACGAACTTGACACAAAAAAATATAATAATTTTTTACAGCATTATATGTGAATGTTAAATTCTAAAATATAAATTATATGGCGCAATAAAGATACGAGTTAAAGCTTAAGATTCATTAAAAAACAAAATTAACATAATTGGTTCTTAGTAATACAGTAATTACTTGTGTAGATGCTACTGCTATTTGACATTTACATCACCTTCATTCCGTGGCATCTTACAAAAATATTAATAAGTATAGTATATTAAATTGATGTATTTATCATTTTAGCACTTTACTGTAAGTTGACATAAAAATGAATAGAAAATGAAAGCATTTATATGACTACTGACTACTTGCTTATTTATTTGCAAAGAATTTTACGCCTGTTAGAAATTATAATAATTGTTCGCTGTTACTTCACATTGTATGAATGTTTAATTTTTAAAAGCCCTAAAAAGTTAATTTTGTATTTTAAATTTATTTGAACGTTTTGAGAATTTATTGCTACAGTGTTTGGGATAAAATAAATATTCTTCGTACTAATTAAAGTTATTATTATAAGATATCGCTGAATTCTGTGACAGTAAAAATAATACATAAATTTATACGTCTAATTTATCACAAAATAAAGCAAAAACAGTATATAATATTTGGGCGGACGCCAATTCATCACCAACTAATCCCTAAGAAATTTTGTAGGTCTTAATCATAGGCCAACTCACCACCGGCATTAGGCAACAACCGGCGGACTCATCACCAGTGAGAGGACAACTGATCACCAGCATTTATTCGCTAATTACCACTAAAATCGTTTTTGAAAATTTCAGTGAAACTTAAATTGACGCGCTCCCAGGAGTTTGGTCTGCAAATCCTACCCAGGACAATAATTAAGCGAAAATTGGTGGAAACACTTTTTATTAAATTAAATATAGTATATTAAAAGAAGTCGAGTAGCGCAAATGGGTAAGCGCTTGCCTTGCATTAAGCAAGTCCTCGGTTCGAATCCCGAGAGGGCCGGAATTTTCCGCAGCCTTGCGATTTGAACCGGGCTCGGTGATACCATTCACAGTGGGGCACCAGAACCACAGACCTAAGAGATAGAGTAACAAGGTCAACATAACACACACAGACCCCTCACACAATGGTTGCTGTGCAAGCATAAAAGGCGCGCTCCAACTTTGTATCTCGCAACTCGGGGAAAGTTGAGCATTGTACCACCAGATGCAAGCACATAAAGCACCACCCTCTACGCCGCAAGATAAAACGAGGTTATCGATTATACATACATACATATTATGATACTAGTGTATAAATACGCCTTTAAAGCACGTGCGACGAGTTTAAGAGCACGACGCAAAGCGGAGCGCTTTTAACGTCGCTAGTGCTTTAATCCTTTAATGGCACATATACACGTGTATCATACGCTATGGTTTCTACGATCGTAACAAAAATATAAAACTTAGTTCGGTGACACTTTTTCCGTCACATTGTGTTAGACATTTTAGGGTATGTTGACATTCAAATTTACGGCAGAGCGTGTTTGAATATAGTATTAAAACACGTCACCAATGGCAACGTGCAAAAAGACGTAATTCGGGCGTTAATATTAAGAGTGCTACAAACGTAACTTTTGACACTAGAAACTATGCAAAAAGTTGTCATTTTGACACGATCGTAAAAAATAGTATATTACATACCGAGTATACTATTTTATTGGCAACCACTTTATTCTAAACAATAATTGGAAAAATTATTATATTATGATACGACAGGTTGTGACGCGCATGAATGGATCAAAGAGATTCCCAGTGTCCCTACCTACACAGCGGTTCGGAATGGATCGCGCATGAATGGATCAACGAGATTTCCAGTGTCCCTACCTACACAGCGGTCGGGAATGGATTCATTTCCAACCGGCAATCACTTTTCCGAAAGGTTGGAAAGTTACAAGTTGGTAATAGCTCATTTTCCAACTTTTTAAAAGTCAGTAATGATCTTATTACATATATGGTTGCGAATAAAAGCTATTTACATAATATATAGATACTAAGTAGCTGCATGTTTAATTGATAATTATTTTTAAACAACATGCGAAGCCGAAACTTTATACCTATTTGTAATCATTTATAATGATCATTTTTTGTTCATGCTGACTTAGATAAAATCTCTACAACCTTAAATAAAATGACAGACATTTTACTTAATTACATGTTAAATGACTTTATATAGATGAAGTTTCCTTAGTATTGGTGTAAAAAGGAGCAACGCAAAACTTTCTCTACGACAATATTCCAATCACTTTGGGAAAAACTCCAGGGCTTAATTGCAGTAGGTACTTAATATACCTGTTAGACAAGAAATTAGGTATAGCAAATCAGGTGGTTGGTGATGAATTCACCCATCTCTAAAAGATGGTTTTGAAATGACCTGAAATTAGCGGTGATGAGTTGGCCTGTTTATTTTATTGCAGATTAGGGTTGGCGATGAGTTGACCTGTACCCCAATATTTCAGCAGTCAATGGCCATGGGCCACTCAATGACTCAGTTTCAGAGTGCAGTCGTAATATGTGTTTGATAATAGTTATTTATGTATCTACAGCGGACATTTTAAGTATTAGTCCTACTACGTAATTTTTCGCCTGTGTTGCATACAAAATGTTTTCTACGACTGTAAAATTAATAGAAATTGAAGTAATTAATGGAAATCATGATATTGAATTATCGAAATGAAAACTGACGTTTGTTCCGATTACTAGATATGCCATGCTAAACTTTTGCACGAGTTATATAACCCTGGATAATTACATAAAATTTATGTAGCGTGCCTATGTATTATTTTTACGATTATATGCTTATTTATGAGAATGGTCTAAATGCCTTCAAACAAAATGATTAATCTTTGACGTGTGCTAACAAAGCGCAAAGCCTGCTTTTGATGTCAACTGCACAAGAAAAATGTAGCCGCTAAAAGTATTAAAAATTGGAAACTGATAAAAAACGCAATTCAGAAATATGGTTTGTCCAATGTTCAATTTGTCAGTTCACTTACCTAATTTAGTCACTAGGGACAATGTGGGTATGCAATATACATAGCTATTTAGAAGACAAAGTAATTTTAATATAACCATTTCAGTGACCTTGATTTAGTGGTTAAGAGTTTTACTTTCTGTCAAATTTTGTTTAAAAAAATAGAAACCGTTGATTAAAACCAGCTTGAAAGGCATTATTAAATAGTTTTATAGTAGTTATAAATACTTTATGTTTTGATATGGTATTCACGATAAGTATTATTTTCTTTCGATTACATTACCATATTGTACATTTAAATGACGCTCAGCAATGTGCATAAACGTGATCTGCAATACAATTTTGTTTATGATCGTTCTTACAAATAAAAATAGGTTTTTATGTAGCAGCATCATGACAAATTTTAAAAGCCAAAAATTAAAACTTACTGACTTCACGTTTTCATAGATTTCTTCTTACTAATGTTTTAAAAATTATTTTTGTCTTCAATATGTGCCAATTCGCGAATTTGAAAATATTCTGTTAGCGAACCTATTTGCAGATTTCTACTAACTTTACTGTTGTTGCAATAAATTGAGTCGTAAATATGATAATACAGTAGCTTAATTCATATCGCAGTAAAGATTTTGATTTAAGAAATTAATATGTAATATTTGGCCATACCTTGTTAATAAATAAACAACAATAAATTCTCCACAAACCACCACGCACCGGTGATTACTAAAAACTGGCTAAGACAGTTACTTAACAGTCCTTTAAATGCTTCAAGAGTGGCATCTAGTTATGCAGACTAAAATATTCATTGTCTCACTCACATCGTTTCTTGTTCTTGAACTTTCACCTTCCAAGGCAAACATGAGGAATACAGTTTTGTGCGCGTCTCTGAGAAAGTCGTACTTCTGGAAACTGGAATGTAACTGTTAAAATGTATTCCTTTACGGGCGATGCGTGATTCATTGTTCAATCTAGCAGGTGTAAATATCAGAAATACGTAATTGGTAATTGTAGTTTTCAGTTATGCTGTAGGTATTGTTGTGTTTAAATTGAACATATAAAATTTGATATCGTAATTATAGTCTTACGGATATTACACGTGTAGTTTTATCTAAACGTTTACTACTGTACAAGGTGGGCAAATTTCGATGTTTTCATAGGATATCTTGATAATTATAAGGAATATAGAAAAATGGAATATAGGTGACTATTCAACACTATAACATATAAGCCAATCACATTGCAGACATTTGCTTTTTTCAACCAATAACAGCAGTATATCACTGAATATTGGGCACCATGCAAAATATTCACAAAACAATGTACGTACTCAAAAAATAAATAGCCTTGTTGCGAAGTATCGCTTAGCAACTATGTTCTGTCTTTAGCGATATCGCTAGGTTACGTAAAACTAAACCCCAACTGTGTGGCTTGTTTTAAAAATTTTAAAATGCTGTGTTTTGGAAGTATTCCGTTGAATTTAATTGAGAATGAATAATTATATTAATTGTTGGAATATTTTTCAATAAAGTTAATCGTTATGTATTAATATTGTTAAATAGTCGTCCCAAATGCCACTCGAAGTGGATATCTATTTTTTAAATATTTTGCCATTTCCATAGAAATTATTGCAAATTTCACTCAACAAAATCACATTTAATGATACAACGTCCAAGGGGCCTGCCGGCAGGACAGTTTGTCCTGCCGGCAGGCCCTAAAATTGAATGCGTGATTTTATATATGATGCTGTCCTTCTAGAAGTACAAAAATGTCACCAATGGAAAGTGCGTAAAATTTTGCCTATCTCTTGTGCAGGTTTGAACTCGATTGTTCAAACCGCATAGAAATTATCGGATGATATTGGTTTGCGAGTAGTTTCTCTCCGTTAGCAGTGGCGTTCGGACGTTTGTTGCTCTGCTGCACAATAATGGTCACAAAAATTAAGATAAACGATCGTGTATTCACGAAAGCTACGAATTTTGATGATGGCATCAACAATTGGAGTCTGTCTATGTTTGGATCGGGATTCCCACATAAATTATAGATTAAGTTTGTTTCTTGTTATTACCTTTTATGTTTCTTGTTTTTACGTTTGTACTGAATGGAACACAAGTTTATTTGTATATCACAGAAAAAGAATAAATATTGTTTATTTTATAGTGAAAGCGCATTTATTTCCTAAAACCTACAAAAAAGAAACGTATCCAAAAAAACATTAGACTACGCCACTAGAAAAAGGAGATGTACTGCCCGAAGCTAAAAAGTCCTGCCTGAAGGACAGAACACATTAGAAATGAAAGGCCTGCCAGCAGGACAAAGTGGCCGGTACAACTGTCCTTCTGGAAGCTCCTTCCGGCAGGACAGTTGTTTGGACGTTCTATCATTAAATGTCACTCGCCTTCGGCTCGTGACATTTTTGATGTGATTTTGTATCGTGAAATTTAAACGCAATAATTTACATGGAAACGACAAAATATTTGTCAAAAATATATCCACTGCTTGTGGTATTACCCTTCACTATTTAACACTAGAACATATAAGCCAATCACATTGCAGACATTTGCTTTTTTCAACCAATAACAGCAGTATATCACTGAATATTAGGCACCATGCAAAATATTCACAAAACAATGTACGTACTCAAAAAATAAATAGCCTTGTTGCGAAGTATCGCTTAGCGAAGAAAAAAATTGAAAATACCCCAGAAAGAAACCCTCTAAAAACCCCGAAAACCCCCCAGGAAAAAAGACCAAGAAAAAGACTCCGTAAGAAAAACCCCCTCCCAAAGAAAGTAATTACAGATGGCTGTGGGAAAGCAGCGCAGAAACACAAAATGACAGTCTATTCTCAAACATAGCTGTTTGTTTTAATAGAGTATGAGTATGACCACTATTTTGTGGGCGCTCCGGCAATGAGCAGGCCGGGTAGGTATAGGTGGCATTGTTTACGCCCCGAGAGTAAGTATGTAAGTATCTTTTATTGCCAACAGATTAACTACAAGAGTAACATAGACATTGTCAGATAAAAATAATACCTTAGTTTAATACAATATTAATGTAGTCCTAGAAACATTTCTCAATTAAAATGGATTTAAGTGTATCCTTAAATGCATTAATTTTGTATGATTTAATATGTATCGGTAGGGAATTGTAGATTTTAACACAACTGGAAATGGCGAACTTTTTAAATTTAGCAGTCCGGTGCCTAGGTATTGGTAACAGGTCACCACTTCTGATGGGATATTGATGAGTATTGTTACTAGTTGTAAGATAGTGCGTATGTTGATGAGCAAATACTGCTAATTAGAAACTCATTATAGATGAATGTTAGTAAGTTGTTCTCCAAAAAGAAGGACTTGCGCGACTGCCGAGGTTTAATGTTAAAAATCAGGCGAATTAAACGCTTTTGGAGAACAAATACAAGCTTCCATTCGGTAGACATACCCCATAACAAAATATTGTAAGTCATGTTATGAAAGCCAAAACATAATACACCTGTATTAGGGCAGATGTTCAAGTATTGGCTTTAATTTTAAAATAGCGTAGTAAGCACAATTTAGTTTTTTACATACTAAGTTTATTTGTTCTCTCCTCTCGAGATTGGAATCGATACATATGCCTATAGTCCAAGAGCCAGCAACGGGTTTGCTTACAGTACTTTTAACAAGCGTGTAACTGTTGTGAAAGGTCCCTTTGAATATACTGAGAAGGAAATCCGAAGTCTGGCAAGCTTGCGGTAGTAGTTTTAGCCCCCTTACGAACTTAAAACTGCCCACTGAAAGTCAATTTTACACACTGTTTTATATAATAGTATATTACTAGCAATCCAGTGAGACAAATGTCTCATTTAAAATAACAAAAAAGACCGTTTTTCAAATAGAACGCGTATTAAATAAAAACTGTTTCAGCTTTAAAACCTCGATCTGTTAGGCAACCACCCAGACCTGGAAGCTGTCAAAGTGGTTGCCTAACCGATCGAGATTTTAAGGCGCAGAGGGTCGCAGCTCCGTTTGGCTGGTGAACCAGTTTTTATTTAATACGCGTTCTATTTGAAAAACGGTCTTTTTTGTGATTTCTCGAAAACCGGAAGTGTCACGTGACTGAAATTCGTTTCCTGACCTGACATGACCATTCCAAACATATAACTTTAATAACTTTTTTCTCTATCTCTTACGGTTTGGCTGCTGAAACAGCGTCCCGGACGGACGGACGGACGGACAGACAAGTCTATTATATATATGGAATGGAATGGAATGGATGTATGGATGGATGGATGTAACAAGTTTTATAAACGTAACTTTAGTCACAAGTTTTTTAAGCACAAGCGGAGCGTAGCGCAGCTAGTGTTTAATAAACGAGTGTCTAGACGAGTTTATACAAGGTTTTCAAAGTTAAGTCGGCACTATTGCTAACTTCGTTATTATTGGAGCTACAAAGTCAGTTAAATAGGCAAACTAGTAGTCTTTTTTTCGCCAATTACGATGGTGAAAACGGAATCAAAATCGAACATCGCGTTCGCGAGTTATGTCATTGCCAGGGCCACCAGAAGCGTTTACAAGCGGGCTCAAGAATGCAAATACTGTCTACTAGCGACGTGTATGTTAGCATTTTAAATGCCATTTTAGTTACAGGAGTAGAAAAAATAGTTAATTGGTGTTTTGAGGGAAATATATCATGTAGTATAAAAAAACATAACGAAACATTTATTTTATGATTACGTTCAATAAATACGTACGATAGCTCTTTTCAAAAATGTGTCTTACTTTTGTTATGTTGACGTGTTTTTAGTGCCCAGAATAGATTTGGGAAATATAATCATTAGGTTTTTAGCGACAGTCTAACATATTATTATGAAGAATAAAATGATATTTAATGAAAGCAATAAATCAGCATCATCTTATAGAAATATATTTCGAGATAATATTAGTAAATGATGAGTATTTTATTGTTGGTATCTAGGGTACTTGGTACTTCGTCGATAACAATCGAACCAATATTCAATACATCATAACTTTATTAATAGCATTAGTACATTCAATGTTTGTTGAATTATTCCACAGAGTTAATCAAGAGTCAGCATTATTAGCTCCCCATTAGAAACTTCTTCTGGCAAAGCATCGGTAAAAGGAGTAGTTCCCAATTTTACTCTAGACTTTCCTTGCTCATAATCTTTGTTATGTTCTTCAATTTCCTTCAGATTGTCTTGGAATATTTTGAAACGCAGTGCTTCCAACTGTGGACACTCGTATTTTTTGTGGAATTCGGCCTGAAATGAAAAAAATGAAATATTATTGTTTTGTAGTTAGGTATAAATAATTATAATTTGTTATTTGCATGAAATCAATAATTTCACTCTATATTAATAAATCAAACACATCAACATTGCGATAACGAAACAAATATATTTATCTACTTTGATGTCACAATATGGTTATTATAACACCGAAAACAGAGCTACAATGGAGTTCATTATAACACTGTTTTTGCATTGTTATTTTCATATAAAAACATTGACTTAGCATACTTGTTTCAAATAACTGACAGATTGTCACATTTATGAAATGTCAACATTAAAAGTTTTTGATGATTTTTTTAAGCAGATAAAATAGTATATTATACTCGTTTAATAAGAGGCATTGTAGCACTCCTTACATTGGAGCACTCCTCGCTACGCTCGTCGTGTCCCAAATTCACTTGTGCTACAATAGGCTCTCTTGTTGAACTAGTATAATAATATACTATTATATACTTTTGCGTTTCAATGAAGCTATTAAAATATTGAAATCAGACCCTATTAAAGCACTTTTTGTCCACAACGTTCACAATGTCTGTTATTTTAAAATTAAGCGTTATGGTCCTAAAATTCGTACATATCGGAGAAACAACATTTATGCATACTTATAGTGTGTCTGACGGAATACAAAACATAGGGAAACACCAATGATAAATTTTGCTAACGAGGGTCGTGCATGGTTCATGATGCTCAACAATGCATATGCTGTATTTATTTATTTATTTATTTTCAGCAAGTAGCCAACAGATCAACCAATTACAGGCTACTATTAAACAAAAGATATACAGATTGGTGGCGGAAAATGTGAGCATAGGCAGTCAAATGAGTTAGAATAAAGCGTGCATGCAAAACTGAACGTTTTGGTTGCAATAGTTTTATTGCTTGAAAGCTGTTGGAACAAACACACAAGCCGGTAAATTCGGCATTGCTCTTTTTGTGCCTATAAAATGCATTCATTTACATCTGCTCAATTTATTTATCGACATCAATTAGTCAATTTTGGCTATATTATAATCGGGTTTGTTTAGAGCCATTTAATTTTTTGAAGATATTCACCTTAATTTTAAGTTGAAATTACATTATATCTTGAATATTTTGAGTTTCTGTAAGTACATTGTAATGTAAAATGTAAATATTGAACTAATTTAGCACTAGCACAAAATTGACGAAAAAGGTGTCTGCACTGCTCACTGTTATCATGTGCCTATCATGTGATATAATATTAACAGGAAAATCCGTAAGTTTGATCGTTTCCGATTTGGCAGATTGAAAAAACGTGTGACAAGAAAAAGTACGTTAAGTATTTACAAAAGTGAAATTGTTGCTATTTAGAAAAATGAGATTCATTATATTTAAAATATTAATTGGACAAAATACCGAAATATTTAGGTAGGATATATTAACTACATCATACCTTAAATTTTTTAAACTCCTGGATTGGTGGTCCACGTATTTTTTCACCGGGAACTAAAAGTCCACGAGGACCCTCACTGCTAAGTAAATCAGCAAAGTCACTAATTCCCAGTTGGTATGTGACCTTCCCTTCTTTATATAGTTTGTTGCTTTCTTCAATTGTTTTCAGGGTATTTGCAAATATATTAAACCGCAGCTTTTCCAATTCACGACATTCATAATGTCTCTTGTGATCGACCTGGAAATTGAGAAATACTTTATAATTTAATAATAGTTATTTACTATACAAGTGGGATAAGAGTATCATTAATATACGTGTGTAAGCACACATATTATATATTATTGATGTATTATCGCACATGCATTGTATACAATTTTATCTACAACTGCCCAAAATTGAGAAAAGTGCATTAAGAGAAATGCCAGATCTGCCATTTTCAAAAGTATATTAGTAGGCAAATGTCATTATGTCATTCATTTGACACTATTTCAGTTAATTAATGAAGACATTATACCACTAGTGTATATAATGAACTTCATTACCCTACGGAAATAGTTTCAAATGAGTGACTTAATAAGTCCTTATCCAAGCAGTTGTAGATAAATATTGTATTGGTGCTAAAAGTCAATTATATAAAACAGGCGCAGAGCAAATAAAATTGATATCTAGAATCCATTCACTTTTTTGCATGAAGGTGGGTTTTGGATTTTTGTTGTTAAGTTGTACACTTGGTTTCATTGAAATCGACTACACCAAAAAAGTTAAGTAGACTGTTTAACTTCTTTTCTAGCATACTTTACTTAGAATTTCAAGTTACTATTTGTTTGCACTTTGAGTAACTAGGTAAATATATATACAAGTTTACAGTAGAATCCGTGTATATTACTTACTAATATACAGGGACCCAGTGTACACATCCAAAAATTAGGTGTAGATTTCAATTGGGGAAACTGTCATGTTCAACCTTCATGTAAAAAATATGTGAATAGAGTATGGGTATAATAAAACAGTAACCAGAGATCACATTTCTTACGGCATTATAGCTCAACTAGCAGTCCAGTGAGACAAATGTCTCATTTAACGCGCCTTCAAACCTCGATCGGTTAGGCAACCACCCAGACCTGGAAGGTGTCAAAGTGGTTGCCTAACCGATCGAGGATTTAAGGCGCAGAGGGTCGCAGCTACGTTTGGCGGCCGAAACAGTTTTTATTTAATACGCGTTCTATTTGAAAAGCGGTCTTTTTGTGATTTCTCGAAAACCGGAAGTGTCACGTGACTGAAATTCGGTTCCTGACCTGACATGACCATTCCAAACATATAACTTTAATAACTTTTTTCTCTATCTCTTACGGTTTGGCTGCTGAAACAGCGTCCCGGATAAAACAGCGTCCCAGACAGACACGTCTATTAGATAAAGGATGATAATAACAATGACGATAAGTACACTGGCTTGCAAAAATATCGCTTGCACTTAAAAAATCAACCACTTTTATTTAAGTAATAATTATCTGCTGCTACTCTTACAGAGCATACTTCCTCTAATTTAGAAACAATAACAATTTTCTCGTTTCCGTCAATCCTGGCATTTAACGTTTTTGACACTGACAAATAAAAAAATCAATCCGACTGCATACAACGAAAAATAGACGTACGCGTTTTTTACAAGCCAGTGTACTTATAATACCTAATTAATTGTCTTTTTCGTTGACCGCTTGTTAATTTCAATATTAATGAATTATTTTTCCTAAAAAAGGATGGATTAATAGACGTCATTAATACACTATTTTTGATTAATACAGTCTTTTTCAGTAGATAACTGTTTTTGTGATTTTGACGTTTTGATGATATTTTGCATGGAAGTTAGTTGTATTAATCAAATTTTTCGCCACAAAAAAAGATTTTGCTGCCAACGAAAAAATTTTGTAACCAACTCGCTTGTTAATGGGCGATTAATAATCTCAACTATTAAAGGCACTCACTCGCTATCGCTCGTTCGTGCTTTAAACAGTTTCGATTATTAATCGCCTTCATTAACACACTCGTTGGTTAAATAACTATTGAAGTCTTT